>CABFOQ010028529.1:0-20897 GCA_900660455.1 Gephyroberyx darwinii | reverse complement strand
GCGTCCATGTATTATTGATGCTTGTTTAGATGGTTCTGGTGTGCTTCACTGGCCGGCTCTTATCAGCTTTCATGTCTCTGTTACAAACACGACGCCAGCTGACGCAAAAACGCCAACGCTCCCACGCGCACATGCGTAAAGATGCAAACAGGCGTGTGCGCGCTCGCTGAACCACCCACACGGGCGTGCACGGGAGCACGTATGAATGCATACACGTGCATTTACTTGCACCCACCCATGCACGTACACACACATGAAAACACGGTTCAACAGTTCAACTCTAGAATGAACTTGATGCAAACATACTTCCATATTAAGACTGTACTTGCACAACCAGCTGTTGCTATCTTACTGTAGCTATGCAGCCACTTCATGAAAAACATGATAAGTCCACTAAATGTGACCAGTCGAAACGTGTTCGGTGTCAGACATGTCTGAACATGTGCTCGGACGGGGGCCAATCACACCCCAACGTCTGCGTTAACACCGGTCAGTAGCGGGAGCCGACAGTTCACGGTTGTGGAACCTACTAATCAAAATGGTGGATTACCTTCCCATAATTCCCCAGTGTTGAACTGAAGGCAGGCTCACACTCCTCCCAGCAGGAGGGGGATGTCGAGGGTGGCGGAGTCGACCCTGCACGCAGTCTGGAGGGGGGAGGTTGAGACGGGTGGAAGCTTTCCAAAACGTACAATCTAATCCCTGCTGAGGAGAGGAGCGATGTCCATCATCATTATTGATGGGTTAGTTGAAATTAGGGTCACTTCCAGAGTATTTGTGCATCTGTGTGTGTGTGTGTGTCTCTTCTAACCCCGCCACACTCTGGAGATAAGCACAGTAAAAACGTTTGCGACTGTTTATGATTCCTGAACTTTAGCTGGAAGGCTGTTTCTGTCTGTGACTAAAGTCAAGAGAGCCGATGGTTTTCTAGATAAGCATGTATGGTTATTTTGGACCCGAACGTGGACATCAGGAACCAGTTAGGAAGGGTATGTCAAGGTATGAAGCTACACACTTGAGGGGGCAAATTCAACCGGGACCAAACTTTGCATCAGTTCTGATCAAATCCTGGGCTTGCAACCGCAGTTTTCATTCACAACAGGACTTTTATTTTGTACCCCGTGAAAAATCTCTACTTATAATTCTAATGCATGGAGTCTGAGCTTTAAAGCTGTTTTCACTTTCTATTCTGTGCAGCGTGTGACGTTAATGCTCGGCGTAACCTTTTTTCTCCATTGTGTTTTTCATCGGACTACACCGTTAGCCGCTCTTGAGCTTCAGCAGATGTTTAGAAGAAATCACATTTTATTCGAGCAGAGAGTTTGAGAATTGCAGAGACATTGTCAAAGCTACAATGAACGTGGATATAAAGTGTGGATATAAATCTTTCTATACGGCTGATGTACAGAGAGCCAATATGAGCCTGAACATGAAGGTGTTGACTAAAAATGACCAGGTCCTGCTGTAAAGTGTTTGTATAGTATTATGGCTTTACATTAGAAACATACAAACCTGCCAAGTCGCCGGGAAGGATGCAAAATATTGCCGTTGATGTCACGTAACATAACAAATGGATTCATATTTCTGCAGACTGAACTTTGCTCATGACAGATGCTAATAAATTACAAGTTCCTCTCTTGCAAAACTGAAATAACACTCCCCTCCCAGTCGTCATGGTGGTGGTGGTGGCGGCGGTGGCGGTTAGGTTTGTTTGCTCTCCGCACATCTCTCGTAACGAAAGTGAAAAATGAAACCTGGCTCCTGTGTCTGCAACCTGCTCAGCGTGGCCCCTTCTTTCATCTGCCTTTCGTCACCATGGCAAGAGGCTGCAAATGAAAACAAGACGTGATAGACCGCCTGTCATCTCCGCGCTCGCTTGATGTGATTTAATTAATTACTGCCTACCGAAGAGAAGTCACGGAGAAAAGTGCCTTGAGAGGAAACAAACTTTTGAAACGCAGCCTTTCAGAGTTTGTTCGCTCGCCGGCCCGCGTCATAGCGCCTCTGCTTTGATGTGGCAGTTGAGTCGAGGAAGCAGGTGACCCGGGGTTTTCTTCTCGCTGGTTTTCCCTCCCCCATCGTAGCGCTGACCTACTCATCAAGGAGGGCTAAAATCACATTAGCAGCCTCTTAGTCAATCACATGTGGATCTCAGGCTCGTTACGTTCCTCCCAGAGCTCACCTTCAGCAAACTCCTTGCGCAGATCTCATCGCGCCTCGTTTTCATTTCACGCTGTCAGCAAATGAGCACTGAGTGCATCCTAACTTGATTTGCCTCTCTCTATTTACACTTCCCATCACAAAGTGCTCTGATCTTCAAGGCCCCTGATTTCCCTCAAGTTACTTCCTGAGGCGTTTCTAATGCAATAAGTCCTTTGTTTAGAACAAACCTCTCAGTGGCAGGACCCATTTCCACGAAATATCTGCGAGTAGGTGTTGCACATGACCTGTTAAAAGGATACCTTGTCATGCTGAATTTTAATCTGTTGTTTTTCTTCATGAGGCGCTTGTCATAAAATGCAAGTTTCTGTGCAGTTGTTCAGTGTGCTAAGGGATCGCTGGAGGATCATTTCTAATGTGACAGATGCCAAGTGGGGAAAACGGCAGACTCAAATTTTCCATTTCAAGGTGCCACTTGTCTTTGTGTGCGAGGCTTTTGCAAGCAAATGTACTCCTACAAACTTCTACAAAGTTATTTTTTCACCGTGGCTTGATCAATAATCTTATATTTGTTCTGCAACTAAGAACTTTGCTTTACCGGCCAATAGCTAGCCTCTGATACTATTTATACCTCGCTACCGTTACCGTCTTCAGTTCAGCTCTCAGTTCTCGCAGCGCCGACTCGATAGCCTTGATCGCAAGTGATCCAAATAAGCTGAAATTAGCTGTTTACCTGGGCTGGCATCTCGCGCTCTGCCAGCCTCTGTGGTCAATATACCTCCTACAGTATGGATCCAGCCTTCTTCTCCCCAGCCTCTCCGATTAGGTGGTCCGGACCACTTATCTGCAATAATCTCCATCCGTCCAGATCAATCGCACCCCCCCTCCCACTCCCCACCGCTCCACAAGGCTGAGCAAGGCAGGCCTCTTTCAAAAGCGTCCCAGAAAAGCTTGTTCGATAAGGCCCCAGCTCAGTCAGATATCCCCACTCACAAGCTCACAGTGGTATGGGCGAGTGGCTCATTCTACTCTTCAATTGTACAGAGGGTTGTGATTACTTTGTGTTATTGTGCTGTAAAGAAGACAGAGAATGACAGAGAAAGAGAGAGAGAGAGAGAGAGAGAGAGAGAGAGAGGTGGAACTGGCAGGGTTTGCATTGTGTCGAGGCATTTTCCCTCCTTTTGTGATTGAGTGAAATGAGTAAGCAAGACGTCTTTTGTCCTGGCCTTCTATTCTCTGAGAGAAATACATTTCATCAGAATTTATTTCTTTTTTTCACCACTACTGCCTGTATATTTTTCTCTCTGACAAAGACTTTTTATGACGAGGATTGTCAGGCAGTATTTGAGGCAGGAATACAGAGATTCGATGACGTAAGCTAAATTGGCTCTAGGATCACCGCTCGTATTGTGTTCTTGGCACTAGGTGAAGTTGAGGAGTGGTGCCGGGGCTGAGGAATATACGCTCACTAGACTATACAGGCAGTTGCACGACACCTTCTTTAAGGCCTTGCACGGTGAGTCACAATCTATCTGTCTAGTCTGGGAGTCGAGTCAAATGTATATTCCTTAATCACGGTTACAGTTTCAAAGGACTTCACAACGCGCAATACGTGACGGCATATGACACCCTCCAACCTTGGAACAACCCCGCAAAACCAACCAGAGTCAATCAGCTCAGGGTTAGCATGTGGTGGATCATGTTAGCATCTGAACTCATCTGGAGTCTCTCTCTCTCTCTTTTTTTTTTTCTTCTTCGTTATTTGTTTTCGGTCCAAAGTATACACTGAGGAGAAAACAAGTACAGTTCCTGATAAATTGCCTATTATGGGAAGGCCAGACGAGCCATCTGGAAGACCTGAACGAACCGTTGAGTACTAATGATAGCAGGGATAGCCACCTGAGAGTGCAGCACACTTTGCTACAGCCTCATGGGCATGTTGGAGGTGTTCAAGGTGACATGAGGTCTCAGTGGTACCCTTTAATTGTTTTTCTTTCATTTTTTTTGACAAATCATGTGTTATCTTTATGTACATGGCCAAGAGGCAAGACTTTTATTGTGTTAATAATTTGAATTGTCTGTGTTTGAATCTATCTTTAGACTAGTTTTGCATGAACCTGAATGAATCTCAGTGATTTTGCAGTTTTTAAATGAAAGCTGCACAAGTCAGCTTGGCATGCTGGCCGCAGAAGCTATCTGTTCGAAAACTGTTTGAGTTTCAATACCCAGAAATCATGTACTGCGTCGGCAGTAAACTGCACACAGCACGCTCTTGTTTACCCACCCGGCTGGTCCGTGATCGCTGTAAACCAAAAGGATGAGAGAGGCAAAAGACCTGACGCTGGTGAGTCCGGGATGGAGCTCTCACCCGCTGCTGTTCAGGAGAGAGATTTATACTTTGCTCTTAAGTTTCGTTGCACCACTTCCTGTGCACATACCAGACACAAATCATTTGGGCAAATAGGGCAAATCTATGGGGTCTCAATTAGGGGGGATGAAACACTCTTCTCTACTGCAGCCACACTATGACAGGTGTCTCTTGCACATAAATATCCTCCCTAGTGCAGCTTTAAATCAATTCTCTGATTCGGTCTCCTTTACTACATCTCTTCCTGGAGCGACTGCTTTTACGTGGTGCATCTACTCCTCTACAAGACACATGTGGCTTTGCTGATGTCCATTAATGTTAAATGTGAAATGTCACACTGGCCCGTGAAGTACCCCCCCCCCACCGCCACGGGTCCATCCCTGAAACACCATCAAAATCCATCTTTTCAGTTCATTTGCCTTCTGCAGTGCAACACCTCCTGTGTTATATTTAGCATCTATCCATCCATGAAAAGTCAACTGAGCATGCATGTTGTTTTTCAGCCGTGCTCTTCTTCAGATTCATTACACACATTCACACCTCGGAGCTGCCCAGTACAGCTAAAGTCTTAAAGGTGCCTTGCTTGAGGGAACATTGCTATCTGGTAATTGTCCCAATTTTTCCATTTTGATCTCCAATAGAAATGTCATGTGATACTTTATTGATGCCCTGCAGCCTTCCACCAGCAGGTCAAAGGTCAAGGCCGGCTACAGAACAGTACCTCTAGAGCAGGTTGATATCCACTGTCTTGCTCAAGGACTCTTCAGTGGTTGCAGGGTGACTGATCCTTGTGGTTCAAGTGCAGTCTCCCTCAGTATCAGTATGCCACCCTGCTTCCCCACTGCTGTGGAAGATGGTGGTTATTAATTACAGTGTGTCCATGGTACTCTGCACTCTGTCCTGTTGGCGTCAACAGAAAGAAAGACATTGATATGCAGGGGTACCACCTGCAGCTCTCCAGTCTCCACTCCAGTGGTTATGAATTCAGAGTCAGAGGAACAATAATCATAATTGCATCTGATTGTTTGTCTGAGTTTGCTTATTGGTATGACTTGGACCCTGTGTCATTATCTGATTTGCACAATTTCATCTACCCTGGTGGCGACCAAGAGCGCTAACAGCATCTATCTGATCTTCTTTCCTTGAGAGGTGAACTCATAATAACTGTCCTGGCTATTGAATCTCACTGGTGATCAATGTGACCGTGGCTCCACGATCTCAGGCTCTATTAGGACCGTCGAGGCTTCAGGTGTAGGAACGATAGCACCTTAAGGGAGACACAAATACATACTGGACTCTTACAGGGTTCCTCCACTTTCTGCACTACCCCAAACAAAAGCCTTGTGCAAGCTACAGTGACGTGCTACCCCCAGAGGAAGTGACTCAGATGTGACTTACCGACTCACAGCCTCCATCGAATAACGTCTCGGCCCCACATGAACCACCTTTCGAGTCAGTGCTCATCCTGTATTGTTATGAACACAATAAGTCTTGTTTGATGTTTTTTATGTGGGTGATATTGTTGTGTGAGGTTCTTTCCTGACTCAGCTAAAGCAGAGTATATGGAGAGTGACATGTTTGCACTGACAGCTATCTTGCGGCTGCTGCTCCAGGGCCCCGAGGCCTTTCCCTACATAGAAACCCTTAAGCAGGGGCTCTTCGCAGAGGCAGAAGCAGTTGGCGAGGGGGTGAAGAGAAGCCTCCCAAATCAGGAGGGACAG
Source organism: Gephyroberyx darwinii (assembly GCA_900660455.1). Lineage (NCBI taxonomy): Eukaryota > Metazoa > Chordata > Actinopteri > Trachichthyiformes > Trachichthyidae > Gephyroberyx > Gephyroberyx darwinii. Next base: position 14,648 of record CABFOQ010028529.1, on the reverse strand, counting down.
CTGAGCTGGAGCTGAGGTGCGATGCTCGGTCTCTGCACGCAAACTGGTTAAGATGGCTAAGAAAAATAACCCAAAGATACAGACGTAGATGTCCTTTCGCCTCCGAGTTCACTTGCAGTGTCATCGCCCTTGATCCACGATTCTTGAAATAGGAAATGTCAGTGATCATCATCCTGATAAAGAGGGACACAGTGTTTGATATCCATGCAGATGCAGTGATGCGCTCCCTGTGGCTGCAGCGTTTGGGAAACATTCAGACCATCTGTGTATACCGAACCTTTCTCCTGACCTCGTGGTCTGACCTCAGGTATTACTATATAATAGGCCTACAGGAGGAAGCAGCAGTCAGCAACAAAACAGCAACGCACTGAGATGTGAATGCTGTAGTTTGTTGGAAAAACCGATAAATCAACTTACAAAACAATCTGAAGCTGTAAGTATTAGATAGATACCAAGATACCAAACTAGAAAAAAACAACAGACTCTCAAAAAAGTTACTGACATTAAAGTAAAATTCAAAAAGAAATATTTACAATTTTTGCTTCCAAAATAGTAACATTTTTCACCTTTTGGAAATACCGTACAATGACCTTTCAGTAATATCGTGTTAGTTATATTTTTTCAAAAACGACATATTGCATTTCGGATGGAAACCCTTCATATATTCTTGACGGGTGTGACGTACAGGTGGAAAGTAAGCTTTTGGGCTGTCTCAACCCAAACACAGCTCTGTTTAACTCCAGTGTTTGCAAACTCTTGTTAAAACTTGTTGGCCCTGTGATTGTTTACACAGCAGCTCGCAGCTCCAGTATGAGATGTGGTGATCTGCCTTGTGGAAGATGGAGGAGAGGTTTAATACTTTATTGGCTCAAAGATCTGCATGCGGGGGGAGACAACTGGAGAAAAGCTAAACACACACACACACACACACACACACACACACACAACATACACTCTTCCAGTCATGTTTATGCAATAACGCAGACACAGAGACACATGATACACTCATAAAGACAAACACACAAACAAACACAGATAGACAAACACGCCTACGCTAGCATGCGTGGTTGGAGTTTAGTTGGAGGCAGAAATAATCCCATTGGTTAGGATAAACCTCAGTGGGTGGGGCCAAAGAACCTTCCACCCTCCGCCTGTGACTTTATTTTCAAAATAGAGACAAATCTGGCGACTTTGTCAGACCGTGGGGAACAATGTGTTGACTCCCAAAGCACTTGGCGACATAAGCTAGTGACTTCTAGCGACATTTTGAGAAGCTAATAGCTACTTTTCCTGGAATAAATGTTGGCAACACTGGAGGAAGTGGCTAATATTACTGAGCCTAGTGCTCTTGGTTAGCTAGTTAGCCTACCTGACCTTCTAAACTAGACAGGCTAGCCTATAGCTACCTAGGTAAGCTAGTTAGCTAGCCTGCTAACCTTTAAAAATCATGACTGCCATGGTCATGAAGGAATGAAAAAATAAAATATTGTCATCTTTATTAATATTTTGAGTTCTGTTGCCATTCAAGTTTACCAGTTATCTAACTCGCACTCTAAAACAGTGGTTGTTTGGCTCCGCCCATCGAGGTTTAACTCAGCCAATGAAATTATTTCTCCTTCCAAATGTTGGTGTAGGTAAAACTCTAATCGCACACAGTACAGACGCCTGGATGCACTGGCTCGTGGCTCTCTTCATCAATATCTATGAAATTAGAGAGAGAGAGAGAGAGAGAGAGAGAGAGAGAGAGAGAGAGAGAGAGTTTTAGTATGCACAGCAGCCTTCCTGAGACTGTTTTATCATCCAGTAATGCAGGTGTTTTATATCTAATAAATATTTCATACCAACACATTTCTTGCTCTAAGTGGGAATACATCCTCATATCCTCCATTGTGCTTGCTCTAGCAGATCCCTTATTTCACACACAATAGCAGCTCAATTGCTTTACTTTGGGGCGAGAGGAGGCGTAGAAGCCTCGTTTAGCGTGATGTGTTACGCCGTTATGTGCCTCATCTTCATCACGTGAAGGTGGTTAGGATTACGTTGCAGACGCCCCGTAATGGGAGCTCTGGACTGGGGCGGCATCCATCTCCGTCCGGGCCAATGAGGATTCACCCACTCCTTCACAATAAGAGTCATAGAGGGGAACTTCGGTGTTGGGACTGGGGATGATCTGAGGTATTAGTTCCTGTTGGGGAGTAGTTATATTTCAGATGAAGGAATGTAGGGTTGTATTTATGTAGCATGTACAGTAAAACAACAAATTCCTGGACGTTTGACTGTACCGGGTGATTTTTTTACATTCACATCTGAGTCTGTCATCACTTCCTCTCAGTAAACACGTTATAGTTGATGCATGAAGATCACAGCCGGTGACATTGGCGGGGAGGAGCGATACTCACAGAGGACTAAAGGCGACAAATGAAATGTAGTGATAATCATCTGTGCTGTGGTGTGAGTCACCATGCTCGGGGTCCACCGGGAGCTCGGTGTGCAGCTCTGATAGAAAGGTTTGGAGTGTGTTTGGTTTTCATATCAGGTCTATTTCCAAACACACCTGAAACAGAACGTAAGCGTGGTCGGACAGATGCAGCCGTCCCACTGAGCACTTTCAATCTCACGTCTCTGCTTTATCTCTCGTATCGCGCCCAGGATCTTTCCGGCTGTGTGTTGGCCAGTTTTTAGACCCAGCAGAAATATGAACCAGAGAAGTCCACATGCACGAGATAATGCTTTCGTTTTCCTCCGCTGTGAGCTATCAGATGGTCTAGCAAGTGATAGTTTGAAAGATATATAGGTGGAGTTTTGCGTTACAACAGTCTATTAACATTTGAGTAGGACCAGGCTGTTTCAGTTGCAGGATAGTTGCAGGATGAGGGATTGTTTTGACGGTCACCGCAGCAGCCAATCACTCACATGCACGTATCTTCCATTCTCCAGCTCGCTTTACTTGAAACCTCAAATGAGCTGTTTTTTTGTTCTGCTTGGTTTTTTGTGGGTGTTTGAGTGTATTATGTGCAGTCATTATTTCTGTTTTTTTCCAGCCTGGTCTCATGAAATCTGTAAAATCAGCACAATGTCTTAAAATGCAACTAAAATGCTCCGTGCACAAAAAAAGTGAGAGAAATATTTTAGTTTCTACACCACAAAAGGATGACATGGAGGTGACACGACTAGAAACAGGAAGTAGTTTGACACTGAAATAGGAAAGCAAGGGTGAGGAGGTCAGCATGGGTACGTTCAGTCCCCGACTCTACTGAGTTTTCTTTTTTCAGCAAAGGCATTTCCTCGTGAACCAAAACTGTTTCAGCTTAGTTTTTGTCACATAATCCTTTCAGGGTGGAGGAACATCATTTTCACATTATTTGGGTCCAAAACATGCACATCGGTTTCAACGTTTGTGAGACTTTGTTGGGTTTGGATTTTTGTTGTTGTTTTCATTTAGACTATTGTGTATAATATTGACCGCCATGCTCTTTGAAACATCTCTCTCTGTGAAGTTCAGCATACATGGGTTACAGAGTGGACCGTGTAGCCCATAATACACTGTGTTCTTTTAAAACGACTCACCAAAACACCACAGGTTACTCCGCCCTGCACATCCTGAGAAAATCCTCCTGTACGCTGCTGCAGGTACGTACGCGTTCGGGTGTATTCTGGAAGCTAGGTGTTCATCGATAAATGCATCGACGCGTGACGGTGTATGTGTGTGTGTGTGTTCGTGCATGTCTGTGCACATGTGCGAGATAGAGAGAGAGGCTATTCATGCACCGGGTGGGAGGCTTCAATTCCCCCAGCTTTATGAGACAATCCCAGATAGAGTGGACTTGATTTCCGGTGCTAAAAGTAAAATATGTTCTGAATATGAGCTCTCTACCCGTCTACCCCCGCGCACACACGAGCAGATTGCTTTCAGAGGCCGGCCGTAAATGGATACAACATATCATCATAAAAATTTAGAAAAGACATACCTAGCCGTAGAATTCACCCCGGAGCACTGCAGAGGGAAAGCGTGGACTCAAATTAATGCCCCAGCTATGAAAGGATGTATTTGTTTTTGTCTCAGAGCAATCAGTCTTTCCCCGTAGCCGGCAAGACAAACCTCCGGATGAAACAGATTGAAAAGCTCAAAGCACATATCTCATTACAGGTTTTTGTTTATAGCATTGACTCTGTGAGCCGCTGCTGATGGATTCTTTTTCTCTCACCATCCTTCATCGCCGTTTTGTTTTGTTTTTTGCCTCCGATTCATCCCTCTTGTGTTTGACAAATTCGCTGGAATATTTTTAAATCATCACTTAATGGGAATATAGCGCCACCTATGGGACCGCCACCTTTGGGACCGCCACCTTTGTCTCTCTCATGTGACCTGACTTGGCTGTGGATGCAGAGTTGTGCATGTATATACTGAGACAGCAGCTTGCTTCTGCTACATTAGCACTGTTTGTAGAGGAAATACAAACTGTACTGTGAGTTACAGCCAAATCAAAAAAAAAAAAACTGTGGAGGGATTGTCTTCCATCAGCAAATCCTACCCAGCAAAAAAACCCTGCTAATCCCAATTGTGTCTATAAGTTATCTTAAGTACTGCAGTTTACCCGTAATGCCCGTTTCCATTTCAGAGCCGTCCATAAACTTGACAAACAACGACGACAGATTGACAAATACTTCCAGAACGGACTGGTGAGGCCGTCTGAGGCGACTGCGATAATCCCTGCGGTTCTGTTGCATCAGATAAATGACCGCATCAGTAAATTGAATTATTCAGTGATTGTGCTTCGTGCGCTGGAGGCTCGCATGCTGCATGCTGTAAGTACTGTAAACAGCGGATTAGCCCGCGGATCTGATTACTGCGGGGACGAGCTGGAATTCTGTTAGAGTATGAGTCCGCAATGTGTGCTTTAATGAAATGTTCTGATGAAAATAATATGTGCGGGAGAGAGAGAGATGTTTTCTCTGGAAAAACCGCTCAGTTATTATTTCGTTAAGAATATTTATACTCTGTTTTGATTCTCCACACAAGTACATTCCCTTAGCGTGCTTAGTGAGTTTCTTAAATTATGGATCTGAGCCCAAACCGGTTGACTGGTGCATATTTCTGTCTGCTGCTACTGTCTAGCTACGAGTTATCAGGAGCCTTTAGACGGCCTGGAAACGTAAAATACAGTATTTTTTTTTAAAGAAGAAACCGAAGAGAAAGTTTATCACTGCCACTGTAGATAGGAAAGAGTACAAACTGAAAAACTAGCAACATTTGCCGTGCTCAGATCCTCCCATCTCGATCCTGTGACTGTAAATTCTCTTTTTTTGGAAGTGAATTGTTTATAGAGACAAAAGAATCCATATAATCAATCTTTCACGACGTGGGAATTGCTCTAGTTCTGTCTCTCAGACAATAGACGTAAACTTGTTTCTTGACGAAAGGGAGTCTAGATGTTGGATATGGATAATGGCGAGCTGCCAGACGCGGCAGCCCCGATGATCGTATTGACTGTGACAGAGAGTGGTAGCAGATGAATGAACATCAGAATGCCTCCGTCTTCGCGGGAACGATCACAGTTGACTTTTCCTTGATGATTGTGCGGTTCAAAAGTTTATTATCCCCGCTGTTCCCGACCCGAACCGCAGGCCGCGGCCGCAACTGAAACCTTGATATGCAATTTTCTTGTTTGCGGAGAATCAAGAGCGGATCGAAGCGAAACAGCAACAAACGTCAATACGAGTGACGATTTTTATTGTTCTCCATATTAGAAAACACATCTCTGTTTCTCATTAAACAACTCACATGTTGTGTTTTTTTTTTTTCCACCCCTGAAGAAACGGGTGGGTGGGTATGGAAAAAAAAGGCAAGCGAGAGATGGGGATAGATAGATATATAGAGAGAGAAACCTCAAAGGACGATTGAGCGAAAGTCTGCGGGGATAAAAGCGAGAGAACAAAGGGAGGATGAAAACGAGAAAGATGTTAATGATATTCTGCAGCTTTGCTTACTTAGCCTGTTTTCCAGGGTTGTGTTGACTGGAAATGACCTTTAAATCTGATGGCAAATAAGTCATGCCTGCTCTCTAGACACACATGCACGTGCACGTACATGCATGAGCATAGACACCCTCTGCGCCCCCCCCCCTCTGCACACATCATAGACACAGCAGAGCCCGCTGGCCGGGAGGGCTGACATAATTGTATTAATTGTTAACATAATGATGCATTTATGTTTAATGCCTACCTTCTGGTAATTACCAAGGAGGAACCTCAAGGCTTCAGACCCCGGCCTCCTCCTCCTCCTCCTCCTCCTCCTCCTCCCTCCCCGCGATTCCTCCATGAATATCATTCTCTTTCTTTATTATTCCGGCTGCTGCCTTTTGCAGCTTCAAAGACCTTCACCATTTTGTCTCTTTTAGCGAGTCCCTCTCTTAGGTGCACCCCAGCAACGTATAATTAATGCATCATAGCTTCATTTATCTCGTCTAGCCGCCTCCGATGGCATCCTGTGAAGTCGCTTTTTGACGCAAGGAATGGTGAATGGTTTGTGCCTTCTGTTAAACCTCTTAAACAGAAGAAAGAAGAGGAAAATAAATCTCCCTCAAAGCCTGTATCTTCTGTAAGTTGGATCTCGGCTGTTTTAATAAGAATGTGAGAGACGGGAAGACAAACGCTCCTCAAACTGAAGTTATAATATAATATAGGAAGAAAAGACGAAAGAAAATCAGGAGCTGGATTGAATTTGATATCGTTTCTGCACTGCCCAGGCTAGTAATGAGTATATAATAGCCGGCGCTGGTGAGGGTACGACTGTTTCGGCGAGTACGCCTCTAATTCTGTCCTCGTATTACCAAGAGGGTCAACATAACTCTGCACGGGAACGCTTTGATGATGAAAACAGCCTAATTAAACAGAGTTATTGCTGATTTCCTTACAGATCCTGACATCCCGGCGCATATTGACTCGATTCGCTTCTTGCCTGGGAGCCGTCACGGAGGCAGCAATAAAGGCTAGCCGCAGCATGTTAGACGTTATTACTGTTATTGATGATGCATCGATCTAGCGGGCGGGCCCCAGTAATCAAGCAGGACGTCTCCTGGGAGCCGAGGGATCGAGGCCTAAATCACGACTCCCCTGGCAGAAAGGCTGCAAAGGGAGATAAGAGTGTGTGGTCGTGCGTGTGTGTATTTTGTTTGAATTTGAACACTTGCATCTGCGTGTGCGTGCACGTGTTAGCATGAGCGCAAGTATGTCACATGTCACAGAACCCGTCACAGCTCTGGGTTTCGTCAAATCAATCCCCCAAGGGCAGACGTTAAAATAGTCACGTCAGCACCGGGCTACTGTATCGGCATATCAGATGACATAAGCCTTTGTGCTGCAGCATATTGCACATGATAGATTTTCAAATTGTATTGATCTGGAATGGAGAGCGCTCCGTGGCTGAGTGTACTATCGATGTGCCTGCTGCCAGCTCTTGGCCCTGCGGTGGAACAATGCTTGAGAGATGAAGATGACAGGCCAAGTCCAAGACCTGCCCTTGTATCGAAAGCATGAGTTGTGAGATTGTGTGTGTGTGTGTATCTGCGAGTGTGTATCCGCGAGGGAGTAAGAGGAGTAATCTCTCCGGACAAGGGCAAGGTAATTTCATTTAAAAAGTGTGTGTGTGCATGCGTGCTGTGAGTCTCCGTCTCCTTGGACGTCTTGGTCTCCTGCTGGGTTTGACTCAGACTTCGTGGTTTGTTTACACAACTTTTTCCTACATATCTAAAGATAAAAAAGGGTATTTTTTATTGATATTTGGTTTATTTTCTGCTTTTTTGCTCATTCCTATGCATTGATTTGTTGGCTGTTGTGAGTATAGTACAGATCTACACCTCTATCTGTCCTCAAGAAACTCCTTTAGCATTATTTTTGCATTTGGGAAGAAAATGTAGAGCATTTCTGGTGTATTTTGGTCTTTGTCTTGAACGGGACTCGATTGGCTCTGACCTCGGCCTTGACTTTGTGATCGCAACCAGAAATGAGGAACAGTACGGCAGAATTGTTTTAAACTTTATTTAGGTCATCAGCGTGGTTCTTGCACCTCGAGGCTACCGCAACTCCTCAGACTGCTCCGGTAAGTTAAACAGTTCGTACGATGATGATAAAAAGTCATCCTGTAACCGCAACAGCTTCCAATGCTCCCCCAACATTAACCTCCCCTGCCAGCCAGTCAATACGACATCACTGTTAATCTTCATTGTACATGTGTGACCTTTTCCAAACTTCACTGCCCTTGGTCCCAGGTGATTAATACCAGTCGCGGTAATTGGATGTTAATTGGAGAAGAGACTATTGACCAAAGTGCTGAGAAAATAGGGAGCGAGCGATTTGAGGATCCCTCTCGTATTGATGAGCAGGCATCCAAGAAGTGGGCAACAATAGCCGGTTGACCATATCCATTTGTCATCATTATTGGTGGTCATTTGTGAGGGAGATCCCCTCCCTCTCTGGGTAGATCTCTCTGGGGGTTGTGTATCTGGAATATAATCCATTTGTCTCTTTTTTTGCTCAGAGAGACAGGTGATGCATCAAGCTTGCCATTTTCATGATATATCCATCTGTGGAGGATGAATGACTGAACAAACCAATAGAAAGACACATAAATAAAGAATTGCTGAACCTGAAGTTCATCATTCAACATCTCTACAACATATAGGACTTGGCAGCCAAGGACTTGGGTTATCTGTTATCCTTTAAAAAGTGTTATCATTTGGTTTAGTTCATCATTTTTGGAAGAGTACAAATGGTTGATATCACATAGTTTCATCAATAACTAAACTAAGTAGAAATTAAGTTATTTTTTTATCTTGGCTGCTCCACAGACGTGTTTCCTAATGATGGCAGCAGAAATAAAAATCACCCCAAAACGGGCAAAACGCCGGTGAAAACATTTAATTCGGCTTCTTTCAGTTTCCTGCTGACAGGGAAGGAAAGTTACATCAGACAGAAAATCAATGTATCTCCTGTGCTGATAGCAGGAAGTTCCTTCTGCTCCCAGGATGGTTTTAACGTGATCAAACAGACATATCAGATGTGATATTTCACCGTTAAGATTATTTTTCTGACATTTATGCCTTTATTGGGCCGGTCAATGTGGAGCGAGGCGGTGAAGGTAGTGAGAGGGGCGATAATATGGGCCTGGCCCGGATTCGAACCCGGGATGTCGCAATTACACGGTATAATACAAACTGAGCAGTCAACAACGTTTGACTGAAGGTTTCTGTTACTAAAAAAATGTGATCAAAAGCAGACGGATGTACTGTAACATTCGAACGTCTGTGACCGCTTAAATATTTGTTGGATTTTACACAGATTAGATCAGATTGAACATTGATTTTTATATGAATGTCTGTAATTCACTTTGCGATCAAGCTGCAGTAAATGTGAAACTGGTGTCCGACCAATCAATAGGGCCCTGGCACGCTCCTAATAACAGTGAGGAGAATGTTTGTTCTGTGTATCAATAAAACCTACCCGGCAACAAGAGCCCTGGCTCCAATTTGGACTGTGCAGGAACAGAGAGACGGTTTTGGCAGAGCAACCTGGGCAGCAGATCTGTGGCTGCTCTGGTTTTGTCTTAAATCAATCCTCGGTTGATTGATGAACGGAAAAAGAGGGAGGGTGAAAAAAAATAAAAAATCAAACTCCCCTTGACTCTTCACAGTGAAGGGGGGGAAAAAAGAAAATGGCCGGGTAATAGGCTCGCACCAGCCTTGACGGGGGATGTTGAATTAAAGAAAAAGGTGAAGGGAGGAAAACGCCGTGAAGCTTCAGTGAAACCTGATGAGTTATCTTTTAAGACGTCAATACCCAGAGATGGAGTAGTTGAAGTACTGTAACAGAAAATATTTGTAGTAAATGTGTAGATTACTACAAAAGCTATTACATGCAGTTACTTTGGAATAAAAGGTGCTATTGTTTTTATCCTTTTTTAAAGGGGCCGTATAATAGGAATTACAATTTTTACAAACTGTATTTATCCCCATATATATATGATGTATGTGTATTTTGCTTGGTAAAATTGTATCTCCTTTTAAAAAAATCCATCCTTTTCGTGTCGTGATTGGCACCCCTCACTAAGCAGTAGCTAAAATCGATTTGACCTGGAAAGCCTCCGCTCAGCAGGTTCACCTCGTCTGAATCAGAGGAGCCGGCGTTGTGACTGGTCTGCCGATGTGGACTTCAAATCCACTCCACAAATACTCTAAATACCCTAAAGATGAAATACATCTTTTGCACATCATGAAGAATATTATTGTTATTGTGAGCCTCAGTATATTTGAACACAAAGTCATGAAAACTGACTAATATGGGACATTTAAGCTTAGTAGTTGAAATGAATGTGATGCTGATTTGATGCTTACTGAAATAAAAGTAGGAGACGATATATTTTATTTAATTACTCTTGTATTAAGTTGAATTATTAAAAAAACTACTCAACACATAAACTACATAAACTAAATTCACCTTTCTAAATGTACTAAATTCACCTGTGTCAATCTTTAAACTCCTACTGACTCTCCGATTCCCTTTCATGCCCCGTGCAGGTAGTACATTTACACTACATTACCCAGCAGCACTTTCATGATCAAAAACAGCTTTAATCTGCAACAGGAACGTGAGGTGGTTCATGTAGCCATGAACTTACTGGAGCATCCAAAGTTAACAGCTATCCCTTTATGTTATAATTGTCCCTTTCAACCCCGCCCCGAGGAGACGAGATATTCTGGAGAACTTTCTGGAAAAAATCCTGAATCTCTCTCACCGAACACGATTCAGTGCCTCTCGTGTTTTTCTACGCTCGCACTTTGACACTGAATGCAACTTCTCAGCATGAATCAGTGCGTAGCGCCGAAACCATGAGGTCACCTGCTCACAAATCAATCCTTGTTTTCCAGTGGCCTGTTTTACTGGGGGAACGGTACGGCTAAAAGCAATAAAAAAAAAAAATCCCCACTGGTGTTTTTGATGGAGAGCGGCCATCTTGTGACAGCAGAGACAGGAAATTCAGAGTGACACGGCCCGAGTGGCACACCTGTGACGGCAGCGCCACAATTAGTCCCAATTACACCCTCCTCACACGCAGAGGCACCCACGCCGAAAGAGGGTGTTCGGTTTCTAACGCGGCTCAATTAAACGGTCAGCGGCGTGCCCTGCAAGGATAATTACAACACCAACCCATACATTTCACTTCCTTAACCCGCCATCACGCCATGCATCCATACATCTGGGGAGCTGCTCGCTGGTCCTGATGGCTGCTGCTCAGCCCTGAAGGCAGGCGGGTTATTAGGTAGCTCTCGCCTCATCTGATGTGGCTGGTGGGAAAGATTTTATTCTCTCGGCTGTTTTTACCCTATACAAATGTGCATCTGTGTGTACGGGGGCGGGGTGTTGATTGATTGATTGATTGATTGATTGAATGCTCGATGCAAGGCTACCCTGGCGCTTGATAACTCCGCCCGGTCCAGGGGCTGCCTTTCAGTCTGAGGGAAAGAGAGGGGGATAATGAAAGATGGAAAAGAAAATAAACAACACTGGGTGAAGATGAAACCAGAGGATGATGAGGTGAGAGAGAGAGAGAGAGAGAGAGAGAGAGAGAGAGAGAGAGAGGATCTGAAGCACATCATTAGCTGATTAAAATGTGCATTATAAGAACGCGTATGACACATAACACATCATACGTGTTCACCTCTACCCATCGTGCTGCTGTGATGCCTTCATATACTGTAGCGTGAATGTGAGCTATAACACTTCTCATCATGGGACCCAATTGAGACTGTAACATTAACCATTGTATTGAATGTGTTACATCTTGGTATGTGCTACGATATGATGAGCTATGTGATGTGTGCCTCTCTCTTGCTTTGTTCTGCTGCATAACTACAATAACGACAATAACCTATCTATCTATCTATCTATCTATCTATCTATCTATCTCTCTATCTCTCTCTCTATCATCTATCAATCTATCTATATTAATGCAGTCTTGTAGGGTGAGAAGACATAGAGGATGTAATAATCTTGTGTTATTAATGTGTTATTAATGTGTTATTAATGTGTAATAAATGTCCAATGAACCTAACTATTGAATTTGACTGACATCATTTCTCTGCATTAGACTCAGAGAAAGCGGACATTGTTGACCAATTACATACTGCATGCATGCATTGTGTCTAGTTTTACTTACAGGACAGACCTTGGGTCAGTTTGGTCAATAAGACCACAGGCTTGTACAACCTAGTAATTGTTTTCTGCATCCAGCTGATGTACTTTGACAACCACTGAGACTTTTTTTTACCTTTGACTGAATCTAATTCTACTACGTTTTTACAATGATGACATTCAACCAAAAAGGGATTTCAAATGACTCCTTCGACCCCTTTCACATTGACTTTTATTCCGCCAAGCTTAACTTGTAAATTGCCAGGATGGCACCATTCTGATGAAGAAAAAACAAAGGAAAATATCCTGGCAGAAAGTCTAAGGGGGGACTATAATTGCTGCTGTACTGTGCTGAAAAGGCTATTCAAATGCCATTCTGCGCAACACTGATTGGCTTCCCTCTCCTCCTCCCATTTGCCCTCTCTCAATGCTTTCCCTGTCATTCAAAACACGAGGAGGCCTTTTCAGAAGCTTGGAATAGTTTGCATGGCAGAATAACAAGCTAATTAGAGCTCCTCCAGTGATTGATGGCTGTGTAGGGGTACGAAATGTGGGCACGAGGGCAGCGCGGCACCCCGATAGCATCACAACCATCTGCCCCGCTTTGACGGCTTAATTGGAAGAGCGATGGGGGATACTTGGGATCCTGCCTAATTGCCGGGCTGACCCTGTGTGGATGGCTAATGCTATTTTGCCCCTATTTGTATCCCCCACTCTTGGCATTCAGCCCCACTTTATTATGTTTCTCAGGTTGTGATTGGATTGCCGAGGTCAACGGGGGTCAATAAGTTGCCTAAAGCGGCCATCTTAGTGTCAAATAGGGGATGAAGGATGAGGAGGGTTGAAAGTGCTAGCTGCTAAATTTACCACTTAACAGAATCTGGCCAATCTCAAGTGCTTGTTATTCTTGGGAGAATTTGGTCAAAATGAGCAACTGCTTCTCCCTTTAGGCTGCTTTCACAAGACCTTTGGATTCCACAGTACATCTGTGAAATGTAAAAGCGCTGGTCAATGGAGATGCACAAGGCTGCTCTTACATTACTTTCAAACTTGTCCAAGTTCCAGACTTTCTGCCGATTGGGGAAGTTTTTAGCTTTTTTCTTTCCGGGATGGATCTAATTTTGCTGAGCCATATGTCTTCTCTCCCTTGATTCCTCTCTAGGACCTCCTAAAAGGTATTTATCTGCCCCCTCTCCCTTTGCCCATTCATGGTACACAGGCTGGCCCTGAGAGGTGAGATGCTGATGAGGCGAATGTATTATTAAAAACGCATTAGACATTACTGCAACGGAGATAATTTGTCCGGCGGCATGCTCTGAATCAGAGATGGGGTTAAGAGCGAGCCTTCGCGGCTTTGCTGGGTGCGGACTTGCAGAACTTTGACACATGGCTGACCCGGGTTTTTTTGTCCTTTGTTTCCCCTCCCTGTCAATTTCATCCATCCAAAATGCAATTTTCATGCTGCTGCGGTTGTCTGGCGTGAGTTTGATGCGAGGCTGGGCGCTGTGATGGGAAGTGAACTCCGCACTCGTAAATTTTTTACTCTCTTATTCTATTACTACCTTTCTGGCCCTTTATTCATGTGGACATCCGCGCTGGTAATGCTAGCAAAGGCCCAAGCTCAAATATCATTGGATGTGGAAACATTCCTGAACCTCATGTGTTTTCTCGCCCTCCCCCCCATTACTCCACCGAAAAAGAAAAAAAAAAAAACCTGAAAAGAAGCAGATGTCAAATATCAGGTTTGGTGGAGATTGTGTAACTTCTAACAAATTACTACGGATCACCATACCATCATTTTCAAAAGCCCTTGGATCAATGGCGTTGTAACGTTAGATGCTGCTAATTCTCAAGATCACTTCCTGATTGCATCACTGCTCCCCAAAGCTTTATTGCACAAACAACGGGGTCGCCTCACACACGTGCCGCTGGATAATCCAGTCACCCCCACCCTCCCCAGACTCCCCCAACCACAATTTATTCTCCTGTTGACCATTTGGAGAGGAGGAAAAGAAATAAAGAAACGAGTGGCCTAGCTAGCGCAGGCTATTTCAGTCTGGTACGGTGAGCCTGATTCACCGTGTCACATTTAAAGGGGAGCAGGAGTCTGGGCCGGGCTGGTCCTCATTAGTGTGTGTTTGGCTTCAGGTTAGAGTCAGGCCCGGGCCTATTGTCACACTGGATCAGATGGCCAGTATAAACACCTTTAATCAAAGTAGGGTGTCTGCTCAGCGCTTGTCTCAAACGCAAAGTGGCAGCCCGGCTCTGGCTTACCGTAACCGTAGACCCACTGTAACATTCCCCCTAATGTAGCCGTCATACTCGCTTGCCCCGAGATCTGCCGGGCAACGCCGGGACGCCGTATGAAGGCATCCGCATGTTCCCCTGCAGGTTTTTCCTCCTGTATTCCAGGAGGTTGTTACTTTTCCTCATTAAGCCTGAGGTCAGTTTAAACAGGAGAG
>CABFOQ010028508.1:0-16751 GCA_900660455.1 Gephyroberyx darwinii | reverse complement strand
GAATGGGAAGATGGAAGGAAGGGGAAAAGGGGTAGGAAGAGGAGATAGTACTGGTTGTATTGCAGAGACGGGAGGGTGTCTATCTATCTATCTATCTATCTATCTAGCTATCTATCTAGCTATCTATCATCATACAGAATAAATATTAAAAAAACAAATAATATATAACAACAATATGTAATATATATTTAGATATGTTTATGCTGCTGTTTGTTTGAGTACCAGATTGTTTGTGGTAAACTAGCCTATGTTTAGACCATGTTGGTGATATTTCAGACGGACAGACGGACCATTGGCCCGCATGAATGGTCAGCAAGATGCTTTTGGGCAAAACCCCAATAAATGGGCAGGTGTGGTTCTGTGGTTAATCACAAGGCATAGCCACACGTGACAGGCTCATTTCATGTGTTGATTTGAATGGAAGTTATTGATTGTAATCATAGTTTGAAATTATTGCTAGAGCACTGTAAACATATGCTTTTTATCTCAGTACATATTCATAGAAGTTATGATAATGCCACCGTGTGTTTATGTGTGTGTATTGTATGATTTTGTGTGTGTGTGTGTGTGTGTGTGTGTGTGTGTGTGTGTGTGTGTGTGCGTGCCTGTAGAGAGAGAGGGAGAGAGTCAGCATGTGTGTCAGAGTGAAATATAGATGGAGGAGGCCGGTGTGTGTGAGGGTCAGCGAGGTGCAGTGTAACTGTCGACAATCACAGCCTTATTTACCTGTCAAAAACACTATCATCCCACACAGCCCCAGCCAAGCAATTTCTCCTGTCTCCCTCCCTCCTCTTTCTCTCTCTCTCTACCTCCAATTACAACCTAGAGGGCTATTTCTCTCCAGGACAAAAACACTCCCCGCAAGCCCTCCCTCTCCCTTCCGATAGCTCCTTCTCTCTCCCCCCTTTCTCTTCCCCTCTCTCTTTCCCACTCTCCCCCACTCTTTTCCTCTGCCGAGAGTTGGAGAGTGGAAATGAACAAGCTGTAAACACACACCACTTATCACAGTGTATGCTGTTGTGTATTTTCGGGGGACGGCTGGCGAGGTGAAGGCTGTGGTATATGAGGCCGGAGACATGGACTAACTTAGCAGACAGACACGGATTAAAGATGCACCATGGGTTGGTAGACTGATCAATGCACTGCTGGTCATTCACTACACTTCCCTCTAAAGCTGCAACCACACTACTGAAATGCACACACCTACAGAATACTGAATGTGGAGTGTATAATCTCCTGTCTCCTCTTAAACTGTATACGAGGCCCTGTTGTGCTTGAACCACATCTGTCAGTATGAACTGTGAAACTCAGTAAATTGTCAGTATGATCTGCACCAATGTCATGCACCAAGACAAATTCCTATACATTGCATTGTACTCGGAGATTAAAGTGATTCTGATCAACACACATGGAGACAAACAGCTGCTGTATTAATGAATGCCAATACATATTCCTGTGTCAGTTTGGTTTTGTAGTCAGTGGACAGATTGTATTCATTCTCTGACCTACTAACAAATTTCAAATGGCCTTGAAAAAAAGTAGCGTTGCTCTGAGGATCAGGTTTCAAATGTGCTACGGCATTGGAAACAATTGTGTCTGTGAAATAAGAAACAATTTAGAAAATGTCTGACTATTTTGTCCAAGAAGGCCAATGGAAAAGAAAAAAAATAGAGAAAAAGCCCTCCGTTTATGTGCTTCTGAGTCCATGAAAGGGCATGGGCGCTGTCCAAATGTGCAGTGCTGAATACTTGGTGCCAGGCGCTGTCCACGGTGGTGGATGTGGGTGGTGGTGGGGTGGATGTGCTGAAACTGTCTTTCCTCAAAAGAGTACATTTGTGTTAATTGTTGAGTACTGAACACACTCACAAGAGATTTAATCAAGAGGTTTATATATCCATGGATTATAATTAGATCTTCTCTAGGATCATATAAGAAATTACTTATCGCTACCTTTTGGTAATCTGCTATGAAATGCTCAGTTGGTGTGTATCCAGAATGGCACTGTGGCAATTAAGGAGAAAAGATTGACATTGTTTGTAAATAGTCAAATCAGAAATATAAAATTATACTATGCATCTGACAGCTACCATTTATTTTCAAGGTTATTAGGCTTGAATCCGACTTTCCCCTTTCAACCTTTTCCATCTTTCCTGTCACTCTCCACTCAATACACTGAGAAAAAAAGTGAAAAAGTTTTTCAAAAACGTAAACTGAAAAACTTGCCAATGGGGTAACATTATTTCACTTGTTCCCAGTACAAATCAACTTGCTAGATCGAGATTATCTTGATACCAGTGGAATGATTCAAGATATTATCACTTGTTTCTACAAATGTCTTCATACAAGTGAAACTACATTGGAAACAAGTGGAATTATCTGACTCCATTGAAAGATTTTTGGCTTGTTTTAAGGAAAACAAGGTTTACGACTGAACATGAGAGAAAATTATTTTGGACTTTGGACTTTTTTGCAGTGCAAAGACGTACTCGAAAATACTGTTATTATAGAGTAGGCTTTTGTCATGTTTAAGTAAACATCTACACATGCTTTTAGAAAGAGAATGAAAAACCTTGAATGTACACCGAAGACATGAGGCAATGGAACAGACGATAAAAAGATTAATATTTCAAATAGGTCCACAAATTGGAATGCTGTCAATTCTTTATTGAAATTAAACCTGCAGGAAAGTTCATGAGGAGCTTAAGAGTCATTTGATAAAATGCACTGAAAAACTAACATGTCTATAGTAAAAATACTCAGACCACTGTGGGTTTGTCCAGTGAGGATTTAAGCGAATATCTTTTTAAGGAGGAACTTCTGTAACAGATTATTCAGTATGATGGGAGTTAGAGCCTCTCTGGCAGGCTGAGTGACAGACAGTGATAGATGGGGATGCCCGCCCTGCTGCCTGACTGAAAAGCGACTGAAAAGAATTTTGCTGATACACGACTCTGGCGGATACTTGGGTGCCCTTTTATTTCCCATTCTGAGACTGATGCCTGTGACTGAAACACACACACACATACACACACACACAGATTGATAGCAGTCCCCTGCCTGTCTTAGTGACTGGTTCTGTGAAAGGGCCATCTGACAAAGCCATTAACAGGACTGTGTAATACCTGTGTCTGTAGAGCAGAGAAAGACATAAAAAAGACACACTGCCATGACATAAGAAGCACCATGACACCTGACTGACTGACTGACTGACTGACTGACTGGCTAGCTGGTTGACAGATAAAGACAGACAGAGACATCACTGAGACAGCGATAGAGACAAAACATGCCAGAGAGAGTGACAGGGTGTTTGCATGTTCTGTGCTGCCAATCACTTCCGACAAAATAATGTTGGAAAGATTTATATAGGAATTTTCTGTATTGGCACTATGGTTAAGGTTAAGCACACTAAGTTTAGGTTAGGGACTGAATGGCTGACAGGACAGGGGCATAGTAAATCCATCTTCACCTCTCATAAAGAATTCATTTTCACCACTTGCAAATTGTGCGGATTTGAGATGTCATTTTAGGATTCAGCCAGAGAATGGAGGTACAACTACGGAAAGTGAACGAGAGAAAGAGCTAGAGAAAGAGAGTTCTAGACAGAGAGATGGAAAGAGTCAGAGCAGAAATGTAAAGCGAGAGACAGAGACAAAGCATGAGAGCAAAAGAGAGAGAGAGAGAAGAATGATGTTGAATTGAGTGTGTGTGTGTGTGTGTGTAGGTCTGTGTTTTCATGTGTGTGGCCAGGGCAGCAGGCAGAGGCAGCTAAGCAGAACCAGCCAGCCCTCACAAACCAATCAGGCCTTCATTAGGCTGGGCGGGAGGGATCGATGGCCAGCCTGCATCAATTAAACAGCGCCCGCACCACACTATACACACACCTATTCTATACACTACCATCACACTACATGCACACACCTTTCACACACACCTATTCTAATACCACAACACCACACACATACATGCACTAACACAAATACACATACCTACACAAACTGACAAGAATATGCTAACGTTTCAGCACATAACACTGGACTACACTAGCCTATACATAGACAACTATCTATATTTCACAAACCTATTGTTATACTAAACAAGTACGCTGTCGACATAAAACAATGTATCCCTATGCTTTTCACTTGTACACTAAACCCGGAAGACCTACACGTTTCACTACACCTCTGCTATATCAATAGCAGGCCTATACACAAACAAGCAGGGATCAAAAGTCAATTCCACATTCAGTTTCTATCTAATCAAATAAGCATTTTAAACCAACAATATGGACTAATTTCCGTTAAAAAAAAAAAAATAAAATAAAAACGGTTACATAATTAATATCTCTATACAATAATACATACAAAGCAGACAAAATGCACACAAGAGGGTTATAGGGGTTAGTGGGCTTTTCAGCAAATCCCGTTACTGAGTGACCCCCTTAAGGCAATTGGCTATTAAAGAGAATTTCTGAAAAAAATAATAATAAAAAAATACTTTCTAAGGCACTTTCCAAACTGCAATCAAACTGTAACCTGTCCAGTCGCTCTTTCACCCCGACATACACTCACAACATCGATAACACCCAATTACACACAAGCTCACACATGGTGGGTCTTGAACACACAATTACACCCGCTTTGGACACACTTTTATTAACACTCAATTACACACGCGCATAAATCACCGGCGAAGCGCGCACCCAGGAGAGCGTTACTGGTGACTGGTGTGTGAGGGGTGGATCATTTTCTTTTGCCATACCTTTCACTAAAGGCCGAAAATTACTTAGAAAACAAGGTCCCGTCCCATAGATAGCACATAGAGAGGAAGGACATGACCGGAAAGAAGAGGAAGGCAGACACGATACAAGGAGACTCCCCGTTAAGGTCAATGGTGAACACATGACAATAAAAACGACATCTGTGCCACATATTTGGCCCTGAAACAAATGCATGACCAGTGAAATCCACTCAAACAGCTAAAATGCTGCCTCCCTTCCGAGGAGGTTTCATCTTCCCCTTCCGGGTTGGAACGCCACTCCGTTTCCATGGTGACGAGTGTAGTTCTTTCTAGGATTGTGGGAGGTGAAAATTCGTAGCTGTGTTGTGAACATTATTAGCTTACGTTCGTTAAGATTTCACAATAATACAAGGTTTATTCGTGTTTGTTAATTACAGACTGCTCAGTAAAGAAGAGGCATGATTTGTGGAACATGTTCCCGATGCAATGTGATTAAGTTTGATAGCGGCCAAGTATAGGGTAGCGTCTCATCCCTCACCTCTAAATACACAATATGCCGTGGCGAAAGTGCCGCGGTAAAAGTATTCAACTCTAAAATAAACGTGTCTGTATTGGGCGATTACCGGGCCACGCTTCCTGAGCCCTGTGCGTCACCTGCCCGCCGTGGCATTGACACGTCAGTCTCCCGCAGCTAACGCAATGTGACAGTGTTGAGATTATAATATCTGGCCCGTATTACCGAGCATTAACGCCATTACCGCGCCCCGCCCTCGTCGGAGCCGCTCAGGTGGGCCACTACGGGGTTGAGGGAGAGATCAGGAAATTGAGAGAATGCATTGTGGAAAGAGAGAGGAGAATGGGGAGATAGATGAATGAATTTGAGAAAATGGGAGAAGCAGTTTAGGTCCCATAATAGTCCTTGCCTTGCAATGGAGTGAGAGAGAAAATGTAAACATTTCATAATTAAATGGGCAAGACTTGGCATTTCTGTCTGATTTTATGGCTTTCATACGGATGCATTCAAGGAGGAATTGTATTGTGAAACTGCATGTGGACATGATGATGATGAAATCTGCCTTCCAAATCGTCAGAGTATATAGAGTTGTGTGTGTGTGTGTGTGTGTGTGTGTATTCCTTATGGTAAGGGATGGGCTGTATGATATAATAAGAAGAAAGGGGTAAAAGGGGGCAGCCCAATTGGATAAAGCTATTCTAATAATGAACAGCTGAACAAGCACCATCACTTCACATGATTTAATGTTTACACCATGCCACGCCTGGCTTCATATCGCTTTCCCGGGCCTTCATTTGTTTCACCCAAAGAAAACACTTCTATTCCACAGCCTTGTTGTTTTAATTAGGGAAATTAATAAATAAGAATAAATTAATGTGGCCTCCTCGCCTCCTCCTGTACCCCCCCAGAACAGAGGCACCAATGCCTGCCTCCCTGCTTGCATGCCTGGGATGTATTTGCGTGCCATAATTAACGCTTAATAAGTAAGTGATTCATTATGATTAGCGTGCGGATTCGCCGTAATGGCCCCTCTCTGTGCTAGCAATCAACCTCACTCTGTTTATCCACACATGAGTCCCCCGATCCGTCTCTGTCTCTGCACATGCTCATCTCCTCCCCAATCTACATATCCGCCACTGTACTCCATTCCTCTGTTCCTGATACAGGGCCATTTGTTGGCCTGGTGTCTCGCTCTATCCATCTGAGTGTCATTAGGCAATGCTGAGGAGGAGGGAGGGGAGCAGGAAGGGGATACGTAGTCATCAGAGAGGGGGGCACAATTGCGATACGAGGGGAGGATCACAGATTTTAGTGATGGGGTAGATGGTACAGAGTGCAACAATAGAGTAAAAGACTCATTTATTTGAGAGGTGTGGGGATAGGTTGGCCAAGTGTGGGTTTAGAGGAAGGAAAGCTTCATGTGTCAAAGGATCGCTCATTATCACACATCAAATGGAGGATGCTGATGAGGACTTAGCACAAACCCCAGGAGTGGAGGGGATTAATCCATTATGTTTCGGGGTGGGGACCAAAGTAGTGAGACTCTTGTAATGTGATGGAGACTCATTTAGCTGGTCTCTGGGGGGTAGTTTGTTTATTGTTTTGCATTTACTTATGCCCTCATGACGGTGGCATGTAATGCACCAGTGGTGGAGAGATTGGAGGAGCAACACTAGTGATAACACTAGAGGCCTTTATCACTAGAACCACAGACGACAGAGAACCATGTAAAAATAATTTGGTCCTGTAGAATAAAAAAAATAAAAACACTGGTTTGGTGAATCTAACTCAATCATTATCAGAAAACAAACAGTTTTGGAATAAAATTATCCTCAATAAAACTAATTCTTAGACAAGACACCTATTTGTGTCTGAGAAGATATACATACAGGAATGCATGCAGACACGTATTTGTGTGTACAGATCCACACGCACATGCACATGTATGAACAAACAATCCCTCACCAGCTTGGTGGGGATCTACTTGAAGATCTGCTCAATGAGCTTTTTCACCAACAACTCCACTTGACAGCAGTTTGCTTGAACCATTTCATACGCTCTAAGAAAGGTTTGCACTTTCCCTCTGCTCTCGCTCTCTCTCCTGCCCCCCATGCCTCCCAGAATGTTCATTGCCCAGAAAATAATTTCTCTAGTCATTTCAGCGCCTTTGTGAACGGCAATCAATTTCTCTTCTCTTCATGATGGTCCCGCGTGTGGGCACAGAAGTTTGACCTTCTCTAAAAGATCTATCAATTTATCCGTCCATCCTGCAACCTATCCATTAATGTTTTCATCTTCCCTTGTTGTTTTTTTCTCCTCCCCGGCTGGTGACTATTGGGCGGTAAAGTGGCTCTAACCTCATGTGTTCATCAAGACTTAGTGGCTGTCTGTTTGTGCAATTATACCCATATCTTAGAGACGGGCTAAAATCAGTCAGTGGAGAAAATGATGGTCATTTTGATTGAGTAGAATATGCACTTGAGACAGAGGGAAACCTATTTTGAGCAGTGTGAGGGTGGAACATGGCAGGCGAAAGGGTTGGGGCTAAATGACATATCACATTACCAGCTAGGGGTCACCCAATTTCTCCCAATCTACTACCAGCATTTCTGTGGCAACAGCTCCATTAAAACTGAACATATATTTTATCTGTCTGTCTGTCTGTCCGCCCATCCTACCAATGTCTTCCTTTCTTTATGCCCATGTATTCATCTAACGCACTCTAAAAATTAAAATCAGCACAGAAAGCTCTTTGATGCATTGACCACTTCAGGACCTCAGCTAGCAAAATGACTTTGCGGTGCTGATTTTTCAGCACCGAACATCAACTTACACAAATTGGTAGGCTTTGAGAGTGTAAAATATCACCTATCATCTGTGTTTTTGGTAAAAGTATTAAGCATGTCAGAATTTGTTCTCTCTGGCTGAGGATTTACTACTGTGAAGACATATCAAGGGATGTATCAGTAGATGTGCATCCACAGCACATAATGATGTGGACAGAAAGGGTGAGCCTTGCTCTCTGTGTCAGTCCCACTGGGAGAGAGCTGACAACATGAGGAGGTTCCAGGCTCTGAGAGAGGGGTCATGACCCCAGGAAGTGAAACCAGGTTAGGAAATAGTGACAACTGCCTCCCCTCTTGCTGTGTCTGTCTGGAACGCTGAGCCAGACGAGACTTTTTGCACAGACACCAGGTTCATAAATGCATTACACCTGGGTAAAGAAGTTTATTTTAGGCCTACAGGAAATTGGTGGTTCAAGTGTGAGTGGATGTGTGTTAGTTAAATGGTTGTTATGGACTCAGGTGGTAACCAATCCAATATAGGCAAAGATAATATGTAGGGTTTCATGATGTCATTACAATTTTTGATACTGATGTGATTTTCATGTGATTATTTGTGAGATTGTCGTTAAATGTTAAAAGACACAATTTGCTTTAATTGCTAAAGTGTTTCTCTCTTTATAATACCAATAAAAGCCTTTTTGTTTGCTTTTGTTTCTGTTGAATTGTTAGCTAAGGAGAACTTTTGCTCTGTAGAGCTTCTCTCTATGGGCCTATTCTGCTGCATCCTCTCCATCTCACTGATCCCCTTTTCTCTTTTCCTTTCTTCTCTCCATAACCCCTTTCTCATCTTAGCCCCTCCACCTACCCAGAGCCTTTCCATTCTCATCTCTCTCCCTCACCCATTTTCTCTTTCCCTCATTCACACTTCTCTTTCTGTCCCTTCCAATCTCCCTCCTCCTCTCGCTGCCCCTCTCTCTAGCTCACAGGACAGTATTATATATTCCAGTCTCATGCTTTGCATGATTTGGGCAATAGATGAAGCCATATCCCTCTCTCCTCCTCGGGCTCTCCCCTCCCTCTCTCTCTCGCCTTGTTGTTTAATGTTTCAATTTGGAGGAAGCAAACATTCAATCAGACAGATTAACTGTTTAATGCATGTCATCAGTCAAACTGTCTACGAGAGGGGGGCCCCTCGGCCTGGCGCTGCCTCCCCCCCCCCACTCCCGCTACGTCCTTCTCACTCCTCTGCTCTCCACTCGCACACTGTCTACTCTCATATAAGCAGGCCCATCCAGGCTCAAGCCCCGACACAGAGGCGTCTGTATACATGCACACACATGCACACAAGCATGCACAAACACACAGATATAAACACCGCATACACATGCAAGCACGCATGCATGGACACACACTCACTCATGTACATATACACATACTTAGACAACCATATATGCATGAAGATGCATGGAAAACCTCACACTGATATCCATATAAATATAGTTTAAACAAAGCAGAAAATGCATTGAGACACCTGCAGCCAAAAAATTGTCTGTGTGTGTGTGTGTGTGTGTGTGTGTGTTTCTAAGGTACATGGATTACATGAGACATTCCATGGAATTCCAATGCCACATATACTGATGTGCTAAAGGACACAGCCACTGATTCACTTACAATGATTGTGAAAATGCTTTACACAATTAAGTCACGCTCTCTTAACAGACAAAGCACATACACACGTGTGCACATATGCAGACACACACACACACACACACACACGCACATGCACACACACGCATCCCACAGGCCAGTGGATAGGGAAATCAAAGTGACACGGAGGTAGAGCAAGAGGGAGTGAGAGATTAGAGGAAATGAAAAGAGTAAAGAGGAAAGAGGGAGAGAGGGAATGGGAGGCCGAGCATGCTGGAGATGGAGTAGACTGTAAAACAGGGAGTGATGCAGAGACAGAGTTTATAAATGATATTGCATGCATTCTGGATGAGGAGGACATTTTGAAGAAAGTTGAAGAGAAGCAGGATATAGCATATTCTTGTTATTGTTTATTGTCACCAATATCAGCTTCCCCAAGCATCCCTAGTCCCCTCCACAGGTCTATGCTTTATCTGACTCTCCATTACTTGTACACATTTTGAAAATCTAGTTTTAAAACCATACAACTAAAACATAAATTATGTTTTGGAAACTGGGTCCTGGCATCATTTTGTGTGTGCCGAGGGTCAATATTTTCAGACTAAATAGCATTAGGACAATACCTGGATAGCTAATTATTAATCGTGGTTTGTTTGCATTCAGTGGTGATGCATGAGCTTGACCAATAGGACATTTTGAAGGCAAAAAAATATATTTTATAAGTTATAAGCCAGATCAAGTGCTCGGTAAACTGCAAAAAATGAAAGTCATTCATATTCATTCTTCATTCAGGCTTCATTTACACAGTGGAGTGGCACACCGAGAGCAAGCTCAGTGCAAGGTGATATATAGGATAAAATAAAAAATACTCCTACTGATAATGATAACATGGATAGAAACAAGAACAAACAAGCTACAAAAAAATATTAGGAAAAACATTCATGTTTGCATGAAGAAATGATCTAAATTGAGAGGTGGGGGTGACAGCGATAAATTGCATGGTGTATGATAGCTGAAAGACATTTTCCCTAGATCCACCCAGATATACACTGTACCCACAACGAGAAGTCCCATAGGTCTAGTTTGATGAGTTAAGGAATTTTAAGAGAGATAGGAAATAATGCGGTAGTTTCTGTGGTAATACATTGCACATAAACAATAGGCTGTGTGACTGTCACTTTGCAGCAATAGGTCATTTAATTTCTAAAAGAATTTGCAATGTTTGGTGTGAGAACTGGTTAACAGGTTAATCGCCATAGTTTGTTTTAGTGTATTATAATTCTTAACCTTTTTCTCACAAGGTATGCAAGTGAAGGAAGAGACAGATAAAAGTATGAATTGTTAAAAGACTGAATTATATGTGAGGACTACAGATTCCTGGGGCGGCTGATGTTGGCAGTACACTGTTCATGAACTCATATGGAGGTTTGCATGGTCAAAGTTGAAAATGTTACACCAAAGTGAAGCGTCCGTTTAAGGATGTTGACCAGTAATCTCACACACCACCTCCTTCCATCATATGTCTCTATCCCTCTTTCTTTTACTCTCCCTCTCATTCATTTTTATTTTATCTCCTGCTGCTGTGGAGCATCTCGTGTATCTCTCTCCCCCACTCTCTGACCACAGCGCAGAGGGTGGCCAAACCTGGTAAGTATTGACAGGGAGCTCCAGTGACATGGAGAGAGCCAGTCAATGCCTAGACACCCAGGGCAGGGGTCAATGACAAAAGGTAGGCCGTTTGGAAAGAGAGAGAAAGAGAGAGACAGAGAGGGAGACAGAGAGAGAGAGGAGGAGAAGGGGGTAGGGGTTGATAGATGGGGAAGGAATGAGAGATATGTGGCAAGTATATCTTTGAGTTGACAAAAAAGATAAGGTAAGAATACAAAGGGACACAACAGAGAGGAACAAAGAGAGAGATGAAGACTGGAGAATGACAAAAGCAGCAATGAGATGATGATTATATTTTGAAGGGAACAAATAAGACATTTAGATAGTGAAATTTCTTTTTTTGTTCCGTTTTGTTCTGTTGCTGTCTCGGCCAGGGCTTCCTTGTATCAGTACATAACAAATAGTTTTATGATTAAAAAAAAGACAGTGCTGTAGATAATCAGCTGAATGAATGACTGTGGCTGGAAATCAGGGAAAACAACGTAAAAGTTCAAGCTCACTGAGACTCACCGAGACGCAGGGAACGCGTGAGATTGGCATGAATGTACCTCAGAGATGAAAGATAGGCCACTGGACTAGGATTAACAGACCCGTACCAGCACACACACACACACACACACACACACACACACACACACAGTGTTTGTGTATTGACACAGAGAGAGAGTGTCAGTATGTATTGAATGGCGGGCGGTAAGCGAGCCCTCCTCTCCCGCCCCTCTCCTCCTCTCCCGCCCCTCTCCTCCTCCCTCTCTCTATCGGATATCAGTCCCTTCTCCTCTAATCATTTCCTTCCTTCTGGCCCTCTCTTCTTTCTAATGCAATTATCCCTCATTCATCCTTTCATCCCTCTTTCCCCCTCTCTTTTTCTGCTTGCTTTATCCCTCTCTTTCCTGAGAGTACTTTTTTGTTTTACTCCATAAGATTTTGTTGTTTCTCCCTTCTCTTTTTCTTGCTACATTGTTATGAAGAACAGACTGTTGTCCCCCTTTGTTGCACGTATTGTTCCTTGCTGTTTTCTCTCTCTTTTCTTTTGATCTTTACTGATCAGCCTCCCGTATCTTTGGTGTGTCGCAAAAAGGTGCTCATTAATCAATTTCGCTGTCCAAATGTGATAACATTCTCCTCCAAGCCTCTGCAATATGGCAAAGAGAAACATACATAATACTTGTTAAACAGTTTTGTTAGCTCAAAAATGCATGCTAATTGTAAATGAGCTACTGTAGCAAGTGTGCTCCATGTATATAGTAGTTGTGAAAATTGTTAATCCATCCTTCATATAGACAACAATTTTTTTTTTTTTTTAACATATTTCTTTATCAGATGATATTCGGAAGATGAGGGAATTATATATGACAAATATCAGGAGCCAGAATCAAACTCATGATGTAGCAAGTCCATGATATATCCCACTGGCCTACAAGAGGGCCCCCTTTTATGGAACTTAAAAATACCTTTTACAATAAAGGCTTGCCTCCAAATACCCTCCATTACACAAGTGGGAATATATAGTACGAAACAGTTGAAAATAATGCCAGCAATATATATATATATATAAATGATCTGATGGAATAGGGATGCTCTTTTCCCTGGCCTCAGGCATAGAATCTGTTCACACATTCCTCTCAGTATAGAGTATGTGCATGTTATTTTGGTCTTAGATGGTGTATGTGGAGGCCATGTGGTCTCACCTTTTCAGTGGTAAGAGAAAACATGCCACCTAAGGTGGTAGCAAATGCAGAACTCACCCTTTTGCTGCATCTGTCCCAAATCTACTAACATTGTTGCCCTGCTGAACCTGGCAGCCCTCATTTTAATGTATTTTCATCACAAGTTAGGAATTGGCCAATGTGGAGAATTGATTTGATCCAAATTACAAGGTGAAAAAATGTTGCAGAAGAAGAAAAGATCATATCCTCTCCACTGTATGTTACTGCAGCATGTGGTGGATGTCTTTAGCAAATGCCCAGGGTGGAGATTGGTTTGTCTCTCTGCCAGTTTACCTTGACACCATCTCTCTCCATCTCTCTCTCTCTCTCTCTCTCTCACACTCACACACACTCACACACACACACACACACACACACACACCTGAATAGTGATAACTTGTTGGCAACGCTACCTGTTTTGTCTTTTGTGTGGGCCAACCCCTTGTCCAACTTATACTGTTGCTAGCTTGTTTCTGGTTAAAAGTTGATTGAGGTACATGTAGAGCATTCATCTAATATATATCAGCATAGGTCAGCAATTAATAGCCTGCTCCTCCAAATAGTAAATCATGTGGCTGCAACTCAATGTATAAATGAAGACATAGTCAAGTGGTTCACTTTTTTGTTGGACCAAACATAAGAATCGGTAAGATGCGTGATCTAAGCAACTTTGACCATGGTATGATTGTTGGTGCCAGACGTGGTGGTTCCAGCATCTCAGAAACAGCTGCCCACACACTACAGTCTCTAGAGTTTACAGAGAATGGTGCTATGAACAAAAAACATCCAGTGAGCTGCAGTTCTGTGGCCAAAAACACCTTGTTAATGAGAGAGGTCAGAGGAGGATGGGCAGACTTGAAGAGAACAGAAACAAACACAAATGCTCAAATAACAGCTCTTTATAACAGTGGTGTGCAGAAGGGTACCTAGTTGAATCCATGACATGAAGGATTCAGACTGTTCTGGAGGCAAAAGGGGGTCCTACCCAGTACTAGATAGGTGTACCTAATAAAGAGACTGGTGAGTGTATATGCTACTGTTGTGGTTATGCAGGATGAGAGGAGCACATCACTTTACCTTATACAGTGTCTCTTAGGCTTCCATCAGTCAGATTACTCTAAGAAGTACACTAATTTGACTGTATTCTCGGTGAGAGTTAAATTGTCCCTCCGTTGTGTTTGTAACACTTAATTTCTTCTGTCAGGTACCAAATAAAGGCAAGAAAGAGAAGAGCTCAAACGGGGGGAGATATTTCACAACAAGCACATTGGCAGACAAACACCTTTCCGCTCAAATTTGTGAGCTTCGTTTCCTTCCCGGCGCCTGGTGCTCTGCCAGAAACAGATGGTTCCCGGAATGTCCTCGAGCGAAGTTCTGCAGAACTGCTAGCCGAGAGGCGCGTGAGGAGGGAGGGGCGCGCTGCCTCTCTGACAAACTGAACTTCTTGTGTGTGTGTGTGTGTGTGTGTCTCTCTCTCTCTGTCTTCCTCCTCGACTACTTTATAAAGGTTAAATGTTCTTCTGCCAAGTAGCTAAACTAGTTATCACTGAGGTTTCTCTCTCTCCACTGGTATGCAGTATAAACAAACAATATAATTATTATATATTTTTGTATATAATAATTAATTATTATACAATTTTATACTAAAAAATATTCTGGGATGGGCGTCCTCAGACAAACTTTGGTCAAATAGGGGGTCCGTGGTCTAGTATGTATCTATTTGGGGGTCCTTGATTTGAAAAAGCACTGGAAGCTGTGAGGTAAACAACCTACGTGTCGCTTAACCAGGTTGTTTACCTCACAGCTTCCAGTGCTTTTTTTTTTTAATGCGAAAAACCGCTAATCACCACTCAGCGGTTTTTCGCATTAAAATTTAAAGTAAGTGTTACACGGTGACAGATGTACGTTCGTCGAGTATTTTCACGGCTTCAAACTTGACTCAGCCAATCAGAGCCGAGGACCGGAGCTATCAGTGTACTTGTATTAAATAAATCTGCAGACTAGATAATAGTTAAAGCCTATCGTATCTAAGTTGGCCCATAAAGAAGCAAAAACGAAAGGCAAAACGAGTCTTTACTGACTGAACAGGGAAAGTACTAGCCAGAGCAAAGTGCTGACCCGTTGATGTGCGCTGTCCGTGGTGCTGAATTGGCCTCGTACTGCTGTAGTTGCATCAAAGCAGCGGCTCTTCTGAGTTTATCATCCACTGCCGAACCCGTAAATATTGTAACAGATATCCCCGATGAAAACAGTTCACATCAATGCTCGTGTCAATCATACGGCCCCTAAGTGTGTGAGTGAATGCAAGGTGTTGTGAAAACAGACAAAACAGCAACTGCGAGGGATAGGCTTTTTGAGCATCCATTAATGGACTGAAAGCATCGTTTCCAATTAGCCCGCTGTAATCCGCAGCTCATCCCTGTCTTACGCCCCACTTGTCCTACACCCGATACTTTGATCTGGACTCAGTGGGCCTGACGCTCCGGCCCTTTGTTAAAGAGCACGTCGGGGCTAATCTCACTGACCCGGCGTAACCTTGACCACCCACTCCCCGGCCTTGGGTTTGGTTCATCGCCGCCCCGGACACACAACGCTTCCCGGGAGAAAGCCCTTGATCGTTTCATCAAACGCGTCCCTGCTGCGAGTATATGTGCTCGCCGCCGACCTCCCACTCATTCAAACAGCAGGGTAGGGGGAAGTCGATGCAACAGCGCCAACATAGGCAATGATCCATAAACAGGAGCCAATACTCCAGTGGGTAATGAGGGACTTCATTTGAACCTTATGCAAACAATAAGGGACGATACTTGGCTACTTGGGGAATAGGGCAGATGTATGAGAGGAGCCGTAACCAAGATGGATGGACAGCTAAAACATAAGAGTATTCAAAAATATCGTAAATGTTAACACGTTTTACAAAAACACGTTTTTAAAGATGAAGAGATTGATTGGCCAGTATTTGTCTTCTATAATTTGGTTATGAAAGCATGGAGAAAAATGCAAAAATGGAAGAAAAAACATCCAAACTATCAGGACAGGTGTACTTACTCTAAATCCAAAGCCAATGGACAACAAAATACACACTCAACAACACTTAAACTCAAACAGAGAGGGGGAGAGAGAGAGAGAGAGGGAGAGAGAGAGAGAGAGAGATCCTCACAGCAGCACCTTTCACCGCCCCCTCCCCCCTCTATCTCTCGTTTTCACTCCCTCCCTCTTTCCCCCCTCTTTCTCTCTGGAAAAAACGGCGAGGAGCCGCGACTCGCAGGGCCGCACATAGCTGATCAATATTCGATTTAGTTGCTAATTTAGGGCCTTTCTATAGCTGTCATCCCGTGATGTATGAGTCCTAACCCGAGGTCGCCGCGGAAAAGAAGAAGAAGAAAAAAAAATAAGAAAAAAATCAAACACCAGTCAACTTTTCACTTAACAATAGAGCGACTTGAATATTATTTATGGGCGAAAGACCCACTTTATGGGTGAATTGCTCCCATCGCTGGTGGGATGATGAAGCGCCTTGTAAGTACATGCCACACAGGCTTTGACACAGGCGTAAACAGACATACAGGCAGGGGAGAAACATGTAAACACGGGGAAGCATGCTGCTTTTAATATAGATGCAAAACAATACAAAGAGGGAAATATTAATATCAACAGACGTCAACACCTTGGTCTGTTGGAGCTCACAAT
>CABFOQ010028500.1:0-11280 GCA_900660455.1 Gephyroberyx darwinii | reverse complement strand
CAATCAATCAATAAAACGACGTCTTCTTTCCAATAGTATCCAGCTGCAGGGACTTGTCTCTGGTGACGGAAGCGCCCCTGGCGTGACGGAAGTGGCTGTCCGTGTTTTCTTTTTAACAAATTTAACGTCTTATAACTTGCGCTGTATTGTTTAAATTCATGAAGAAAGCATTCAAAGCCATTGGCAGTTGGCCATTTTGACCTGTCCCTCATGATTTTTCAATTTCAATGGACACAGATAAACCGATTTGTTTGAAATAAAACCAAAACATTGTGCTGTTTTCCCTAATGTCCTGTTGTATATGTAAAACTTCCCAAAAAGGTTTGAATTTGCAACTAATATATTTCAATCATTAGTCATATTGAATCAAAAGAAACCAATATTATATCCAATTGTACTAACCAGTAATACCATTACAGGTTTATGAGCAATCCCCCTCCACATCTCTCCCATATAAACCCTGCAACTCAAATCAAATGGCTTCTATATGGAGAGATTTATCAACTAGTATTGATTTTATTCATGTGAATTTTCTACAGCATATTTACATTTAATGTTCCGAATACATATATAATAGCATCTTAAATGATACTTTACTTTATTAGAAATATGTATTAGCAATTGTTGAAGCTCTCTTCCACTGAATACTGTTGACAATGGAACATAATTTAACTAATTCACATTTCTTAGTAACTGTCAGAATTCCATAACAACTACAAACCAAGACTGACAGAGAATATGGCTGTAGACTAGTAACCAAGCCAAAAGGGCCTGTTTAAGAACATCTACCAATTTAGTAGGGATTTTTAAAAAGTTCATCCCCTAAGTGAAATGTCAGCAGGACAAATGTGTAGGTGTTAACCATGGTTGCTTTCACCCAGGCTCTAATCATCTTGTTTGAATTGGAATACCCAACCAGTGTTTCCTTTACATGTGAAGGGCTACTCTAGGACTCAATGTGTTGGAAGGGGAAGGGGGAGAGTTAATAGCAATTTGCGTGAAGTGACGCAAAATCTGATGTTCTACGGTGTCACATGTCACCGTTCTCACCCGGATATCTTCCTTTTAGTGCAGTGTAACATTTTGGCCAAAAAGCTGCTTGATGGGGGATGCAAGGCCACTAGCAAGGTCACTAGCTGGGTTGCAGCAGCATATAAACCCTGGCTCTTCTCCCACTGTGTTTGCATTTTGGGTCCAGAAGACAACCCAACTGTAACGTAGTACTCAAACCCAGATTACAAACACTTAAAAAAGACTCAGAGCTGGGGGTCTAACCTGGAAATCTCACATAGATTAGTTCCCATCCTACCTGATAACTTGTATGGATTAACATGTAAAAGGGTCTGCAGATGTTTGCCAGGATGTCACACTCACCTATATCCCTCCTAGTTGGTAGAGAAGGCAGAGACTTGAACGTCTGGACAGACTTACAAGCCATGATGTTAAAACAGAATCAATTGACAGTTTGATAAACTCGAAGCTTAATAACCAAAGCTAATATATACTACCCAGGGCCGGCAGTTTCACACTGCTCTGGTTTTGAAACAGAGTTTGGTTGAAACCTCCAAAAGCTGCAAACAAATAAAAACTTCTCAAAAATTTGAAACCATAAGACTTTTTATTGTTTGATCCTGTGCTGTTGTAAATCCATAGCTGAACTTCTGAAGCCTGAACGTTTTTTCAATTTCCAATTATTTCAGAAGATATTGTACATTGTCTACATAAAATCCAATAATCTTGACCAGAACATCTTTCACTGTACATACTAAATATTAGACCATCGCTTCTAACAGAGTTCCCAGGTAGCTGACAGGATTTAGAGCCAGAGTTCATAATGCTTTGATTTTCCACCTAGGATGGAGACACTGTGCAGTCTCAGCCTCCCATCCTCCTTCAGTATTTTGTAGAGTTAGAGTCGAGATTTAAGTAGAGTATTTAAATAGCAGTCAATCAACTCTTTGTCAGCGGTAAGAGTGCCAGATCTCTGTTGTCATATACAACATGGTACACATGTCCAAATTGTTATAGTTTGTCATCGTAATGGACGATTGAAGCCATGTAGGTGCATTTTGAAATGTTTTAGCAACCCACGTCCTTGTCAGTCTAAATGAAGCATGAATGTTGCACGTAACACACAAAACCGAATAACTACACGGTACCTGGATGTGTCTTTTTTTAATAGAAAAAACACATAAAGCACAATGCAGTAAGGCATGTCATAAAAAAAGTTTTTTTTTTTTCATTTTAAGTAGCAAAATGAGGTAGCAAGAGTAAAATCGTGATATAAAAGTAAACATATTGCACAAACTATTTAATAATCAAATTGTCATCGCTGTCTACAAGTGCAGACCAGTCTGCACTACTGCACTGTTGCTCAAATTGGTGGTACATAATAGACATGACATTTGTCAGAATGATACAGAAACATTGGTGAAACATTGGTATAGTTGCGTTTGCAAATTTCCTTGTTGCTGTGATAGTGAATGGAATAGGTTACTGTGTGTGGTTATTGAGGTTACTGAGAGGCATGTTAATAAAATCTAAATAAATTGCTTATGAATAGAATGGATGGAAATTTCTTACATAGGTTGAATTTGAAATTAAACAGGGAAATGTGACCTTGAGAGCATACAAGCAGCAGCACTGCCGGTGCCAGTAGATGCTCTTCATCTCTTTGTTGGTGTGGACAATTTATGTTTTAAAACATTCACTTGACCAAAGCAGGAAATTTTTGCTAATTTATTGGTCTCATAAAACCTTACAAACAAATATTTGTTGTACAGTATATAATTGCTGATAAATTGGAACAACAAAAGGTCTCGCAGAAAGCTTTGCTCTAGAGAAGGTTTGGGAATTATAAAGTCTACAGGAACTATACAAGTCTCTATTCCAATGACACTTAAAACAGTTTGGGGGTTGGGTTCCTAGATAACAAGTGTTTATATGTTGAATTGAGCTTGGGTGAGAGAGTATATTCAGTACAGGACAAAATTAGAATGTTTTAATGCACATAGATTGCAGGGCAAGACAAAATTCATTTAATTTTGGTCTCAGGATGATGGAGAACCATTGCCTCATATAGCTTTGCAATTCAGATTGCTGTAAACTCCTATACTCTCTAACTTATAGAGGACCTCACAATCATTCAGGCCTTCTTTAGATTTAAGTTGTGGATGCCTAGTTATCTTAATTATCTTGAACATCTCATAGGGAGGAATGAGCACCTCTTGTTCATAGTCTCCCATGCGTGGATAATTCTTCAGATAAGCACCGAAACAGGTCCAAATTTCAAAGCAGGTCTTCTTCCCAAATGTTGTCATGTTTGTTTTAAAAGAGCTGGAAGCAAAGTAACCAAATCGAATTATTTGGTTGACAGTGCCGCTAAAGTCATCCTTGGTTCTTCGGTAGGCGGTGTTACAATTTTCTTTGACACTTTGCAGGATCTGTATGGTGGCTGTCAGCAGGAAATGCAAGGAGTGGAACTTGAAATCTGGGGTGTTATACTTTGCCCTGTCGGCCCGGACTGCACTGTTGAACTCTTGATAAATTTCGTTAGACGTATAAACA
This sequence comes from Gephyroberyx darwinii, assembly GCA_900660455.1. Classification (NCBI taxonomy): domain Eukaryota; kingdom Metazoa; phylum Chordata; class Actinopteri; order Trachichthyiformes; family Trachichthyidae; genus Gephyroberyx; species Gephyroberyx darwinii. The sequence continues at coordinate 7,713 of CABFOQ010028500.1, read as the reverse complement.
CAGATCGCCTGGATGTGATCCTTTTCGAGAGCGTCACCCTTTTGATTTTTCAGTCCTTTTATCGTACATTTATCTGCATTTTTCCAGGCTTTACTGAACACTCCCTGACTTTCTTCCTTCATGTATTTCTCCTTGACTGTCTTCATCATCTTCTTGGTGCAACCCTCATACATATCGTCGACGGCATCTTTAACCATGCTCAATGGGATGCTGCGATAGGGATCTGGCAGACTGACATTGTATCTACGGATCTAGAAGGAAAGGAAGAAATCACACAGATGTAACTATCCCTTGTCCTATTTAGACTGAGAAACTAGAGTGAAGCCTTGCTTAGATATTAAAGAAAATGGGGTATAAAGTGGCCACCTCCCGTCACGTGTCTCATTGAATTAGGCCCGCGACACGTCCACAAAACTAATCAGTCAATTCTAGTATCGTAGAACAATCTCAATATAGCAACAGTAGAATGACGGCTTGAAATGGCCTGTTGAGCAATTCAGAAGCTACCTAAGTAAGAGCAAGAGGACCAGATATGCATATCCACAAATACAAACAGGAACGCTTATATACACAAAAAGATAACTGGCTGCAGATTATGCATGGGGATGACAAAGGCCCCATGGCCCATTCAAACCTACCAAATGGTAAGCAAATTGTTGTCAGGAAGGAAAAATAAGATTTTGGTCATGCTTCTATGTTTGGTTGTTGAAGAAATGGTTGTCATCAATAATGACAATAATGTCTCCAGTTCATGACATAAACTTGACTGGTTACCATGGCAATGCTGAAAAAAGCTGATTTGAACATTCAAATACAACTCGCATGCCTGAGAATCAGATTTAGTACCACATATTGATGCAGTCTGGATCGGATTTGAAAAAAAAATGTGACTCCATTCTGCTTTTTTCTGTTCACATTGATTTGAAATAATGAGATTTGTATCACTTCTGAGTAAAAAAAATCGGATATGAGCTTAAATGTTTTCCCGATCTAGAGTTTGCGATGTATACCTCAAATTTACCCCAACATGTTTTGTAAAGGCTTTGTGCAATCTAAATGTGTTAACAGCCTTCACTGTTAAAATTGTGTTCAAATTTAGTCCAATTTGCATAGACATTTACCCCAGAATGTGCCACTCACCACCATGGAGTCTGCAGGCAGCATCCAGGAAAGGAGAAAACACATCAGAGCAAAGGTCAGCGTATTATCCCTCATCATCGCAGTAAGGAAAACAGCTCCTGATTTACAAAGAAAAAAGAACTGTATCATATATGTGTCACAGATACAACATTGGTATGGTAAATGTTGAAACAAGTCCTTTACAACATGTTGAAACAAAACAAATGATAGCTGGTTTAAAAGGTCAACTCACCAGTCTTTGGTGCGAGAAGATGTTGAGTGCCAAGTGAACCCTTCGATCAAAGTTTCTGATCAGTTAGGGGACCCTCTGTGTGCAGTAGGGCTGTAAGTTGAGCATTTATATCTTACCAAGGTGGCCAGACAGCTCACCACACGCACACCTACCCAGTGTCAGTATTAGTTTGTGCACTGCAAAAAATCAAACCCAGAACCTTCTTGCTGTGAGGCAGCAGTGCAAGCACTGTGCCACCAAATGCAATGCATGTTGGGAAGTATGCTTTAATATGATTAGTTTAGTTATTAGTTTTAATCAAAGCTAAGCTGATAACCTGCAATCATAAGTTGAAACTGACTTTAAATACTTTAATGATTAAACATGAATTGATTTCACTAAATTGTGATTTTTTTTTTAGTGTGGGTGGTTAAGTGTATCGTATAAATGAGTGCGAGTGTTCATGAGTGTGTGCGTGAGCGTGTGTGTTTGTGTATAACATGAATGTTTCTGTGCATGTGTGTATTCTTTCCCACACTTCATTGCATGTTTGTTTGTTCGTGTTTGACGTGCAGGCTGTTGCTGTTAATGCCTTGTGGCTTCTTGCAGAAATGAGGTTTTTACCAGAGAAATGACCACGTTTCCTTGCTTCAGAGAAATCATTGTCTCCATGCTCAAATGTGTTATAAACTATTTTGCAGCCGATGAAGGTACATCCACGTTTCTTTCTAAATGTAATGTATCTCTGCAAAGATGAAGATGAAATGATAACACCAAGCTAGTACACCTCAGGAACATACCTGAATGCATTTACATTTTACAGCTGTTGGAAAATTGTTGATTTTTCACAAAAAAAGTGAAATAGTTTTAGCTTCTCATAGGCAGAGACTATGCATTTTCATTAAATTTGGCGATATTCTGAAGAGTTCAGAGTTTCATAATAATAGTTTGAACCCATCTTGAGTTATAAGCCATTACATGAGCACCACACACACTGTGACCAAACTTCATATTATGGCTTTAACTTGACTGTAGAGCATATGAACAAAATATCAAATCATTTGGTTCACCCAATTCTGAGATATAAGTTTTGAGTGTTTGTAGTTTTGTGGTAGGCCATGCCCTTTGTCAAGTACTATTTTTGCACCTTGGTGCCATTTGCATGTGCAACAAATTCAGCGTTGATAGGTCAAAACTGAAAAAGCCTTAGGAGAAAACAAATTTTAAAAAAATTGCAAACACAATATGAGTGATGACCATTCAAAGTTTTAAATTAGACCTTTTGTTATAGCTCTCCAAGTTGGCCAGATGGGGGCGCTATAACAAAAGGTCAAAAGGTCTCATTTTAAAACAATAACATATATCATATCCTTATCTATCATTATGCCAAATTTTATGTTTCTATCATTTACCATCTCATGACAATTTGAGAAGAAGAAGAAACCAACGTTTTTTATTCAGTCACGGCAAAAGATGAGCGTGAAATTATGTATGTGTTGTTAGGTTACCTCAACTAAGGTCACCAACAACAGCTCAGCTTCAGCTTCTGAATGGTTGGCGTGAGGTAACAGGCCACAGATGTAAGAGGTCACAAATCTGGTGACTTTTGACCTTTTTGAAGCCTTTTGATATTTGGCCTTTTCTTGAGATTTTGAGTTATAATTCTGTACTGCAAAGCTGCAATGAGCAGAACCAATTTAGCTGAATTACAGCGGAACATCCTTGATCCTAATATCAGACATGCATATCATCGTTGTCGGGCAAATCCAATTTTGGCGATTTTCATGTTTTAAGTGCAAGTGACAGATTTCATGGTCATCTAGAAAGTTCTACAATCCTTGCAGTTATGAAACACTTTTAAAAGCCAGTAGATAAACTCTTAGTTGCATGGTGGTTCATGTCCATTAGTCATGCATGGAAATACAAGGTTTTCACCCAACAACCGCAATATGGTGCAACGTGTTCTTCATGATACATGTACGTACCATTAGGAATTTTGGGATGAGTGCATATGCAACTTGGATCTCTGTGTCTTAAAACCTCTTTTTGTGTTAAATAGGTGAGAGTATTGCCTTTTGAAAATTTGCATGCAAATATAGACGTGCAAAGACACAAGCTCATCACAGAAACTCCAAAACTGCCATATAGTGAACAATCATCAGTGATTCTAAGAAGAGGCTCACTGCTTTCTCACCTCAAATGCAGCCACTGAGGATCTCTGCCACACTATCCGGTTTGACTAATCATTAGATCAACATGGACCTCCTGTTTGGTCTTGTGTCAAAACCACATTTGTGTCAAACCAAATGTTTTGCAGCTTCCTCTTGCAGGGTCTTGAGAGGTGCATACCAGCAATGCTCTTCATCCCGCTTCAACTGTTCTTCATTTACTGAGTTTACTTTCAAGTCATGTGAACAATAAAAATAGTGATATGTAATTATTCATCATTAAGTTGAAAATGAATGATTTATGTAGGATGTAATGATAGCACTTTTCAAAACAAAGTCAACATACTTGCATTTTTGAAACCTGGAGGTAGCCTATATTCCACTCCCGGAAGATATTCTTTCTATCCTTTATTTTCCTTTGCATTCTCTTTGTGACAGGGCACAGTGGGATTTATGGGAAATGTGGTCTTATTTTTGAGAAATGTAAATGTGAATGTGGAATGTAAATAACAAGAACAATGGCAGGGGGGGAATCCCGTATCAGCTGCAAGCCGACACCCAGACTATAAACATTTACTTTTACTGTTATGTCTTTGTCAGCAGTGGCGGTCCTGATTCATTTGGTGCCCTGGGCGAGATCACCTTTAGCTCTTGTTCCACTCTTTATGAAGTTCTGTTGGTACTGATCAAACACTAGATTCACTCTGGTGATGTTCCCATGTAGATTAGTTGTCACTCTCTGTGTGAACTCATCAGCATAATACCCAAAGGTTGATGCATTTTAAGGTTTTGCCATTGCTCTTACTAATGCCTATTATTGTTATTATTAGTTGATTTTTATCAATAATTATACTTGCACATGAGATGCATAATATTGCAAATTTGCTCAAAATTACAGCAGCAAATATAAAAGAATTTGGCAGTATTGTGAAAAAAGTCTGATTTTACCAGCTAGTATACAATGATAAAATGACCCAAAAATAATTTTCTGAGATGACAACATGGCTAGAACACATGTAAAGGGGTTAAATATTAATATTGGATAGGTTGTCTGCTTTTACCCAGAGGCGTTATCTTAATTTGCAATATCAGTTTTGGCCCCCTGACTACTCCCCCCCCCAGGCCACACGACACAACATGTTGCAACATGGTGCAATACGCACCCAGACATTCCATATCTGCAAGAAATCTGACATACAACATACACTGAAATAAAGAAAAATAGCATACACAAAATAATTTATTTTAAAAGAAGATCAGCCAATTGCAGTAGCATAGTGTTAACCTTGCCCCATTTTATGGACATTCATATCTTCAATTTAATTGAGTTTTTAAGGAAAATAACCATATAAATGTAAATGTTATACATCACCTGTATAATCTAATAGTCATTTCATTGTGTGAATTGTGTTTTACAATCTTATCTTAAAAGTCAAAATATATATACCTGATTCCTTGTCGTGATTAACAGGTGGATGTACCTTCATCAACTGTAAAATAGTTTATAACACAATAGTTGGTGAATCCATCTGAGCCTGTAGACAATGAGACACTGTGTGGGTTCTCTGAAACAGGGTCCTATGCGACATTTCCTGTGAGATGCCATAAGATAGTAACAGCAAAACCCTGCATCTCAAACAAGCATGCAAATGAATGTGCATAGGCATACACCACTGACACAGTGTTAAGTATAATATACTATACAATATAATATAATTGAAGGGATTTAATTGCTTTCATTATTGAGATATCAAATTTCAAGATTCTCACTCTACAAACGATACTTCCAAAACATGTTGGAAATTTGTATGTATTGTTATGTTGCACAAGCCACGCCTACCTGTGGCATTCATTGACCGAGTCTTCATACTTGGCCCTTTTCCACTTGTTGGCCTCCTCCATCAAGTCTTCCCAGAGTACAGTCAGCTCAAATGTGACCACCTGTTTTAAGTCTTCAGACACCAGAACAATGTCTGGCCTGAGTGTGGTCACTGCAATGGTCCACCTTCAGCTGCCATTCCTTTGCTGTTATAAGCAGCCCAGATGATGCTCTCGACTGGGGCTGCAGCTTTTCCCTCGCTCTGATGAATGTGATGGTCTGTCTTGTTGGATGGAGGCTCTGAGTGATGCCGCTACAGATGGTCTCAGCTATCGTACCTTCAGCACCTGGTTGTGGCACCATAGCGTCCCTCTCCCGGGGCTTTTCGGCAACAGCTGAGGATGTGCTCCAGCATCAACCTTGCCCCAACAGAAGATGTAGGACGGACTCGGGGGATCAGGAATGGACTGGATCAGGAACTTGATGCGATGAGTCTCGGCCACGTGATCTTCCGATCCATCGCTCACTCCCATCTAGACCATGCAATTTGCTGCTGTGTACCCACCATCCCACCGGCACAAACCTCCTCCACCCCTTTGGCATTGTCATAGCGAGTTGTGAGGATCTTACCAAGGCCTGCCCATCCAGACATATATGTATGTAAATACATATATCTGTTTTATGCATATATATTCATATCTTCCTTATATTTTCATTCATACATTCTACTTAAAATGTTCTAGTGTTGAAATTTTTGGTTGTATATGTTTAATTAAGTTTCATCTTATCTTATGTGATGAGTCTATTTCAATAACATTAACAGTTGCAACAGCAAATTGGCTCTTAATCTATTCAGTAACATATTGCTGAAGGCCTGTGCCTGATCTTTTCATTCCATTAAATAGAACAGTTCTTTGTTGTTTTAACTGCTCTTCACCTCTCTAACCATCTAAACTAAGGTTGGAATAGTTATTTCAAAATTGTCTTCTCTGCCAAGGATCCACTGATTTTAATTTAGGGTGGTTCAAAACCACAGTTGGAGTGGTTTATTCAAACTCTAGAGCGTTTACTCCTTTAGTTCATTTTGCATGCATCTCAGTCCTGTTCCAAGTGGTGCAGCACATTAGGAGTGAGAACATAATCTGAACCAACTACAAGAAACAACCCCAAAACGCAAGGGTTTATGGGTATAAGGAGACGGATGTTGACCTCTGATAGCCAACAGTTCATTCTTGGAAAGGGCAAACCTCAGTCTGGACTGGTGCTCATATTCAGATATTTTCTCATGTGTTCTTATGACAAGTCCATCAAGCTTAGCTATGGTTAAAAGCACTGGAATCAGATCTCTAACCTGCCAAGATGACAGGTTACCAAAACTCTGTCCAATAAACAACCTACTTGTGAGTCCATGTGACTTGTTTACAAGCCCTGGTTCACTTGTAATCAGGCAGTCTGAACCTAAACGCACCAAATACAAAAATGCAACAAAGTTAGCTTCTCCACTATGGTTCAGACTAAAGAATCTACAGTATACTAAAACAGGTTTTCTATGTGTTAAGGCAAAACTCAACCCCTGCATTGATTGTGTACCGTCCAGACTTACCTCAGTGTATTTTGCCCGACTGCACTCAGCGAAACGCAGCACAGAGCGCCATGGGTTCCTGCGCTTTCATTTTGAACACATTACACCACAGGCCTTTGTGCTCTTGCCTTTGATCTCTTCGCGGATGAGCTCCTCAAACAGTGGAAGGAGGATCTCTTGTTCAAAGTGAATTTTAGGAAATATCACCGAAGACACCACAAGTGGTTGAGTGAGAGAGCTTGAAAGCTAAGCTTGCCAAATCCAATGCAAGTTAACATATGTGTTAACTTTTAATCGAAAAGCAACAAATGAATAGTAAATCAGTGATACACAGCAACATAATAAAACAAAACACCAGACAGTTAAATAAATAAGACTATATTTACAGATTATATACACTAAAAGTAACTGGGTGACCACAACAATTTCTAAATTTCTTTGTGTATTTGATGCACCACTGAAAAGCACAGGATAGATACATCTCTTGTCGTTTACATCTCTGCGTTATCCCCCATCAATTTTCACCCTTTGTCGCATAAGACAGAAGCTCTCTGACGAATAGGAAGAGAGAGAGAGAGAGAGAGAGAGAGAGGGGTGGAGGGGGGAGAGAGAGAAAGACAGTAGAGAATGAGAGGAGCAGGAGAAAACGAAGACGAACATGGGAGAATGAGGACAGAGGGAGGCAAGGAAGGAGCGAGGTGAGGAGGGAGGGATGGGATGGGGAAGGTAGACAAGGAGCGAAGGGATGAGGGAAAGAAGGAGGGAGGTAAAGGAGGATAGAAGGGAGGTAGGA
>CABFOQ010028491.1:7259-40961 GCA_900660455.1 Gephyroberyx darwinii | reverse complement strand
AGGGGGGGGGGGGCACAGGCAGAAAGAGTAGAGGGAGAGAGAGAGACCACCATGCATTTCTTTGCTTCAGGTTAAACATAAAGAACAGCACATATGAATCTTATTCTAACATTGTAGACTCTGCAGAATTAACGTGCACATACAAAAGTAAATGTGCATACACACCCCCACAAATATACTAACACACACACACACACACACCTCGTCTCCATCCTGGGCTTCTGCAGTGGGTCCATTGTGGGCCTCCTGAAGGAGGATCTTCTTCATCTTGCGGTACTGCAGGTTGTCCAACTCTCGCACTGCATCCTTGGTCCTCAGGATCAGATCCATCAGCACAGAGTCTGGACGTTCACGCTGGAGAAACGCATGCTGGAGGTAGACAGGAAGAAGAAGACGAGAAGACAACGACGAGGGGGAAGAGGAAAGGGAAGAGGACAATGGAGAGGGGAAGGGATAGAGAAGAGGGTGGAGAGAGGGAGAACAACACAGGGAAAGGCAATTACACAGAAAAGAGTAAAGGTGGGATAGAGACCATGCTTTAGGGCAGTGTAGTTACTGAGTATTTGAGGGTGCAGGCTCTATTTGACCATAACTAAATTTCAGTGATGGAGCCTTGCTGTGGTTTGTTCTGCATAAGACGACACTCTACTTGAACTTGTCATTTTAAGCAAAGCAAAGACATTGTGCGCAGTGCTGCCATACCCCAAGGACAAGTTCCATTAGCAACAGGGAGTCCATTAGTAGGCTAACTGACAGCTGCTCAGTTACTTAACGATGGATACAGAATTAAGATCTCTGGAGCAATCACGTCTGCTTTCTATCTATAAAAGCAAGTTCTGTGTGTGTCCAATCTGTGTGTGTGTGTGTGTGTGTGTGTCAGGAAGTAGAGGATTAGTGAATTCAAACAGAGGCTTATGCAGACAGAACAGAGAGCAAACATCAGAGAGAGATTTAACACCAGAAGGTTTGACAATCTCCATCTTAACACACTGACCCTGCTCTCTGTCCGTGTACAGTGTATGTGTGTGTGTGCTTACACCCAGCATATCGTCCGAGTGCGGTCTATCCTGGGGGATTTTCTGAAGGCAAGAATCAATAAAGTTTCTAAAGTAATCCGTCCTGCAAAAGACAATAGAGGAGAAGATGAAGGGTCAAACGAAGCAGATATCCGCACGGTCAGTTTATAACAGGAGTAAGATACCGTAAATATAAATGTGCTGTTATTTTACAGCTTTTAACGTTCATGAGTTTTAAGTAAATAAATAAAACATTGCAGAAGTGGGCATCTACTGTTACTCTTTAAAGTGAACCTCAGTGTGTGTGACTCACCATTCACTGGACTGCAGCGTGGGGCTCTCATTCTGCGCTATGTGGTATAAGGCACTCATTGCATTCATGTTAAACAAGGGAGGCTTCCTCTCCGCTGGGAAGAGAGGGACAACAGCAGACAGTAAGGTTTTATCTGAAGCTAACAGAAGCCCTGGAAGCCAGCGTGTCCCACCATATAACTGTACTGACTTTCCATGATCAAAACCACACACTGGTGCAGTAAGCAGTAAGTGCTTGCTGGAGTTAAGACAAAAACATGTAATTGTGTTACTTTTAGATGCATATGAGGCCTAATCACAAGTACACGCATTATATTTATGTACCTGGTACTAATGCTGAAGATATTTCATTAAAAAAAGAAAGAAAATTCACACTTGCACATTTCATTGAATGTAAATTCCATTGAAATACCCGCTTGTAGCAGAGGGGTAAGTAACTTGTTTCAAATATCTCCATGGAAACATCTCCATCGGAAACAATCTGTGGGACCACATGGGATCTGACCAGACGGTAGTTACGTGTGTGCAAAATGTGATTGTCTGCTAAATGACTGTAATGTAATGTTTTCCCCCCAAACTGCACAAACGTCATATCTTCTAGCTAAGCACACATCTGGTTAATACTTTAGCACTTAAATATACTAGTATCAAGCTTACTCAATCCTTTAATACTTACTACTAGCATTACATTTTAAAAGAGAGATGTAACACACACGACACACACACTCCCACCAACCTAATTCTATACAGGTGATTCCTAAGGACCAGACATCCACCTTCCCATCATACTGGCCCTCGTCCATAGCCAGAATCACCTCCGGGGCCATCCTGGAGAGAGATGAGGTAGAGGATGGAGTAGGGGTGGGGAGATGAGAAAGACAAAGAGGAGGAGGTTAAATGTGATACAAAAAGAGGAATAAGAGCAATGTATCATCTCTGATACTCGCCTCCTTACAAGTGAGTTATTGCATTATCAATAACTGCCTGAAATTAAGAGGTTTGATGGTTTGTTGTATTCACTAAGGTTGCAATCTACTTCTTATGATTCAGATTATCAGTGAGTGTATGAAGTAGGTGTCCTCAGCCCGTCTTAGTCACCTGGTAGTCACTATGGCTATACCATAGTGACTACCAGGTGACTAAGACGTCACACCTACTTCATACACTCACTGATATTCCGCCTTGCCTTGCTCAGTCTAAACCTCCAATTTTCAAGGCTGTTCTCCTGATGTATGAAATGTGTTAAATAAAAAGGATTTCTTTGAATAGATCATCCCAGTGCTCCTTCATGTCCAGCCTAGACGGTCCCTAATCAATCACAGCAGCATTTGACTTTGTCAACAAGCAGCACTTATTACTACACTTATTATTACACTTATACTCACAGACAAACACTGAAGATTTTAGTGTACAATCAATTTGTTCAATCAACGCTTGATCAAGTGGCCACTTAACGTGATCCATTTATATATTTATTGCTCAGTATGTTTCAACGTGTCGATGCGACATTTGAGACCAAACAACTAAACTAAAATCAGCAACATAAGTTTTTCAGAATAGATTTGTGTCCAACATGGCCTCAGTATTGCCTCACCAATATGGTGTCCCTACGAAGGAGTTGGCAGGTGAGGCAATGGAGGCAGAGCCAAAGTCTGCCAGTTTGACCTGCCCGGGCTCAGTCAGCAGGATGTTACCAGCCTTGACATCTCTGAGAGAGAGAGAGAGACGAGAGAGATGAAAGAGGTGGGGGGGGTTGTGATTCATGCAGCTGCTTCATAAGAAAAACACAACACAGAGATGGAATATAAAAGCACTCACCTGTGGATCATGTTGTGGGAATGAAGGTAGGCCAGACCCTGCAAAGCACCATGGGTAATGGCAGCAATCTCCATTTCTTGCAGGGGTTTTTTATGAACTGGAGGAGAGAAAAACGAGCAACTATCAACACCAGTTAATAAATGTACCTTCGTTTCTGTGATCAACTGTGAGCCGAGTTAGCCAACCCTTGAAATAAAATCTCAGTGGAAGGGGGAAATCTATTTCTGATATATGAAATATATAACTTATCTTATTGCTCACCTTCTAGAAGATCGGAGGCTGAGCCAAGACAGTACTCCATCGCCAGCTACACACAGAGACCAAGACAGAGTAAAGGGTGACTGTGTAGTGTACATATAAGGTACACACAGATGTTCCAGAGATTACAAGTACCTTACAGTTATGTGTGTATGTGTGCACACAGGCGCCTTACCCATGCTGTGTGCTCACGGAGGTAACAACCCTTGTATTCTATACTGTTGGGGTGCCGGATCCTCTGGAGAAACTTCACCTCTTTTATAATATCCTGCCATTTCTGTTTGGGGAAAAGAAGGACTCCATTATTGGCAGCTTAGCAAGCCCAGTAACTCATATTTTTTCAGGGACAAAAGTCTCTCAATATAGCTAATGGCACTGTAACATTAGCTGTTATACTTGCATCTGATTGTCAAGGCAACTTTTCCAACTGTCTCTTCAGTTGGTGTCGGCGCAGACACACTGCAGCTCGAAGTAACACAGATGCGCTGCGTCATAGGTGCAGTGAATTATGGTCATTGTAGTTTATATATAACTTTTACTTTAGCACTGGTTCTGCTCTTAGATGCTTGTTCGGGGAGATGCGCAATTTCTGGTGACTAGTGGTTCTCTTGCCTACCTGTGTTGAATGCACTTATTGTAAGTCTCTTTGGATAAAAGTGTCTGCTGAATGACATGTCGTGTACATCGGTGAATGTATGAATTGCCAGCTTCATGCATTATGGCATTATTGACTTGGTGGGCTGTTAAGTTAACTGGGCGAGCGACCCAAATAATAACACTGTATGGGAAACACTGCCCTTGTATCCTTCGCACAAGAAGTATGTGCATGTCTTTCAGTGTACATGGGGCTAGGGTGGCTGTCCTCACTCACAGATTAGGTGTAATCTGATTATGGCTAATCTGAAATCATAAACAGTGTAGCCTGCAACTGAGAAGACGAAAGTTAAAGTGATCGCAGAGGAGTGACCTTGGGACTGAAAGATGGTGGGTGTGTATGTGTGTGTGTGTAATAGGTTAGTCTGGCAGCTCCAGTATGTCAGGGAGGTAAATCTCAAACAATTCATTATCAACAGACACCTTATTTGGTCACATCTAAATCTATGAAAATCTGCACCTTAAAGTTATATATATATATATATATATATATATATATTTTGGTGCATTTGGGAAATGACCAGTTATGGTGATGCTAGGAGTGTAATTGTGATTGTGTAATTGTGCACAAAAAACATGGTTGGTGCATTTTCAAATATTATATATATATTTAAAAATACTTTTTAGAAATGGCGTCCAGTTAATTTGGAAATTCCATTATCTGAAAACATTGTGTTACATATCATGTCGTATTTGAGGATTTTATATGGTTATTCTTCTATAATAAATAATTACCACTCCTTGTAGGTTCACCAAATTAAGCATGACTGTATATGGCCGGGTCTGATCTGTGGACTGTGGTACTGGGATCTCACCTCATTGGACTGCTTCCCACTGTAAGACATCTTCTTAATGGCCACCACCTCATTGGTGCGCACATCCCGTGCCTGGGAAACACAGAACGTACCCTGTCACTATACACACTTCAGTCCTAACATACATTTCATCCTCTGTAGATCTCCCTTCTCTTATCAATCAGCGATGAGTTTCCACAGACACGTGCATTGGAAATAACCGTTTTCCTGTTTGTCTGATCACATCTCTGATCTGATCAACATGTAATATCCTTGCTTTTTGTCCATTTGTGTTGCGTGTATTTGCAGATGCATGCATGGGCTACTCTTTTTGTGTCAACCTATATGTATATGTAGTTGCCGTACAAAGTAGACAGCGCCGAAGCTGCCATGTCCGATCTCTCGAAGGTCGGAGAAAAGCTTCTCTGGATCTTCTTTGAAGAAGAGTTCGGCCACATCCGGGTCCTTCAGACTGCCTGCCCGTACAGAGGCGGGCATCCTGGCTAATGTAGTCCCTTATCACCCACAAGAGGGGGATGGGACTATCTTGGTGCTGAGCTACGCCAGAGCAGCTGAAGATTCATCTGCAGGAATGGAGGGGCCTAAGGAACCAGCACATGGGTACCTAGAGGGAGAGATGCAGACAGCAGAGTCAGCAAAGACAAGCTAAAATACTAGGATCTCTCACTGGTGTAATAATGCAAAGTACGGAGAAGGGATTGTATCTGCTCAGCTGATGTGTGTTTGAATATATTAGTGAGTAAAAGCCAAAGGCCAAACGCAGATCACTGCAAGACTGCCAAACACAAATCTTTGTTGACATTTCAGCAAGGGACCTTTGATAGAACAAAGATCTGGCCCCTGATGAAAATAGATTTCTGTATTGCTGGTTGGCAATGTTTCAGTAAGTACAACATTTTCTCTTGGTAATAATCGGAGGGAATAATAAATAAAATACAATTTAAGATTAGTGTCATCATTTATAAGCCTGAGGAGATGTGTTTCCATGTGTACCTGCTACCAGTTACCCTCAGCCCTCACCACTGGGAGAGGGGACCTTGTTTATGGTGCTTAAGGAGCTCCCTGAACCGAACACTGGGGCACTGAGGTGTAACAATCAAACTCCACTACCAGTGATCAAAATGTTAGCAGTATACAGGTCTACCCAATAACAAGGTAACTGTCTCCTAACTGTGCTAGACCAGGACTGTGAACACGCCCTTGGTGGCAAGTTAGCTAAGGAGAGCTCACGCAGAGAGCTAAATTGATTGACTAGGCTAAATCGTAAACTGACAATATTCTTCTATTACTTTAAAAAAAGAACAAATTAAAAAAAACAACACAGCCACCAAATACAACCACATGGTTAGTGCTGACTAGACAGGATCACCCACTAAGTGCAGTCTCATCACAAGTTCATCAACTCAACACCTCAGCAATTACAGGAGATCTATAAGCTACTGGACTGACTGGGCAATGCAAATATCCTCGCACAAGGATTGATTTCATGTCCGCTGTTACACTATGAAGTGGCCTATCGTCTCAACGAGAGGTGGGTTACATTGGAGGACAAATTAGAGGACTTTAGGGTTTTGTGTGGTATACGTAGAGACAAGTTTATTCACACGAGCATGCATGTTAAACACGGTATCGTTTAGGGGTGCACAATATCAATTTAACACACACACACACACACACACACACACACACACGTTTGCCAATCCAAATATGAGTACTTGGGAGCAGATACACCTCTAGTTTACTTTGTGTGTGTGTGTATTTCCTTCATCAGTGTACGACACCTAATGAAGGAAATGCTACTGTATGTGTGCATGCATGCATGGTATATGTTGTGCCTTGTACTGATGAAGGAAATGCTAGTGTGTGTGTGTGCGTATGTGTGTGAGAGCGAGAGCTAGAGCGAGAAAGAGAGTATGTAAGCATTTCAATATTCTCAGGGGGCAACATCAGCAGCCTAAAACTCACTGTCACTGCACTGTAATCATTAAAATGGAGAGAGGGAGAGATGCTCGTTGAAGAAAGTGGGTAGTGGGAGATGGTGGAGGGTCAAGAGTCAGAAATAAACATTGGATTTCATTTTATTGTAGATTGGTAGGGATGTTTTTGTGTGAAATGCCTGGTGCAAAGGTCAGCTTTAGAGCGCTTCTGAAAAAAAGTAAAGTCACAGCACTAAATGCACTGATCGGTTTCCAAGCACAGACATTACTATCTGCGTCAGCCTTACAACTCCATGGTGACAAACCATCACTCATGCAGCAATAGCAAAATAATAATGTTATCAATACGCTGTTCAGTGTCAAAGGATCTGAACTTTTCTCTGAACTACAAAGTTACTTTCCTCCTATATGCTCAATTAAGCAAAGACTGGTTCCACTCATAGCTACAGACAGACAATAGGCATGACATTATTTGGAGACCATGGATAGGTTTTGTTCACAAGCATACTGTCAATATGCTTGGGGTGTCAGCTGATACAACGCACACACACACACACACACACACACACATACACACATACACACAATAAAACAGAGCATTGAAGACTGAGTCACAAGGCTGCTCTGGAAAGACACACACAATGAGAGTCACAATGAACAGAGTGTTCAAGAAATGA
The DNA here is from genome assembly GCA_900660455.1 of Gephyroberyx darwinii. Classification (NCBI taxonomy): domain Eukaryota; kingdom Metazoa; phylum Chordata; class Actinopteri; order Trachichthyiformes; family Trachichthyidae; genus Gephyroberyx; species Gephyroberyx darwinii. The sequence goes on along the minus strand of CABFOQ010028491.1, from coordinate 33,474 downwards.
AGCAAAAGTTGTTTTGCGTTAGTGCTCTAGAAAATGGATTCTCCCGCTGTATTTGGTGTCTGGATTTCCTCCGCACTGTAAAACCCGCAAGCGAATGAAGAGGTAGCCACTACAATGCTCAGAGAGAGGAAGAGAGAAAGAGAATTCATAATAATCTAATATTTATTGATCCCCATAGTGAAATTCTCTTTTCACTTGACCCCCTTCTACCGGCAGGTCAGACCACAGGGTCAGCAACAGATCAGTGCCTCTGGAGCTGGTAGGGGTTCAGTATCACTTGTGTTTGCTCAAGGACACCTCAGCTATTAGGCTTTCATATTGCCTGGCTTAGTTTAGCGTGAGCCACAGGTCAGCTTGATTGGACTATTGGACTATTGGGTAAGGTAAAAGCACCAACACCCATCACTACTGCAGTCAAATCTTATGTAAAAGCTATGATGGTTAATTGTTGAATCTGCCATGGGGAGCTGAGGTACCTGGGTGTCAAGATGGCCTAGTTCCCGGCATTAGCCAATGTGTTCATCACCAGCCACGTCTCCTGTCAAAGAGTCCTTAAGCAAGACACTGAACCCCTTTTTGCTCACTCATCATCAGCAGAATATGAAAAATACATATATATATAATATATGTACACACCGCTACAAAGTTGATTTCATGACCTACATGTTGTTCAAAAAGGCTTACACACCATGTTTCCATCCCGTAAGCTGGAGGGTGGGGTGGCCATGGGGCTGTTTCCCAGACTGATTACAGATTGTGGCTTTCACGGAGTGGAGAAAGCGAAAGCTCTCTGGCCACCCAATGTCAACAACAACACATCGAGATTTGTGGCGCTATAGAGTTGATGGTGACAGAGGAGAGGAACGCAGTGAGCGAAGACTAAGAGGATTTAATCCATACTGTTTCTCTCACAGAGCCTCCATTAACTCTTCTCGTTGGGATAAATCTCACAAGCATCAAACACACACTACAGTTTCCTCACAACTACAGACCCTGGGGCAAAGGTGGCCAGGCAATAGGCTAATGGCACCATCTCACAAAAAGACATACAATCCAAACACCCAACGTACTAAGCTGGTACTGACGGATGTGACTCAACATATGGAATGGATGTGTAATCTAGTACTTCTGGACATAAGAGTAAGTTAAGCCAACAATTATCATCATTTAGTCTGTTCATAGCCTGAATTCATCTCCCCCCAAAACCCGTAATCTTCGGGCCTATCCTCCTTAAAATAGACCTACTCTGTGGTAAAGAGACTGGCTGGTTTCAAGTATTTCAGAGCATGCCCAAGGTTTACAATGGGGACTGACGGCAGCTAGGGTGGGGGAGTAACGCAGAGCCGGTAATCAGCGGGGACCTATCAAATCAATTTGATTCTTGGTATCATAATTTGATTTTATCAAAAGCTAATCATGTTTCCAAGATTGAAGACCTCCAAGAACATAAATACACACGTGGCAATCAAATACTAAATAAGTAGGATTTTTCTATCTACTGCACTGAATAGCACGTAGTTTACATGAGGATACCTTTCTCTACATGCAGGAAAGGCCCCTGACCACAGATCCACATAGTGCCCATGGTTTGCAAAGTGCCATGGTTTTGCAAAGCAAAAGAAACAAAAAAGAAAAAATTAAACATTATCAGTTAAGTTATCAAGATCAGTGACATTAACGAAGGTGCTTGATAGTTAGTTGGATTATATAGTGTGATACTATAATGTCTTGGAATCATCTCACAGTAGAAATTATGTGACCATAACATTTCTAGAAGTCAAACTTAGCTGAACAATGATTCTAATTTGGTCAAGGAAAAGGAGTTGGAGCCACTTTCAAAAGCTCCAGGGATCGTGGTGTCCGTCAGACGAGCGTGCACGTATAGACGAGTTCATCTTGCCACTCATACCAGAAACAATGAAGCCGTTCTGAGGCTTTAACAATTGAAAACTGGGAGACAAAGTATGACTATGATTTTTTCACCATTATTTCACCTCATTTGGATTAGGTTTTTTTGGGGGTCATTTTGTGCCACCGCCCTACTGTTCTCTACCAAGGCAGACAACACTATGCCCATGTCAAGTTGGACACTGCAATCAAAATAACATTTGCTTCAGATTCACCTCGGCCTTTCAGCTTCCAGAGTTTTGCTGATGTACTGAACAGAGATGATGTGTAATATTAGCTCATTTTGTCTGGAATTACGTCATCAAATTTGCTAACATTAAAAGGGTCAAGCCCGGTTTGAGGAGGGTGGGGGGGGCTGCTCTCAGTCTGACTCATCAAATATGCCATTTGTTTCCAACCATTCAGCAGCCAGCCTCAATCCAGGGCCTCAAGCAAATGCTTAGGAGCTCATTCTGAGGAGGATACCTTATGCTGAATAAGGATAAATAACAAGCTAATTTTTTTCATTCCCTTGCATTTCTATCATGATATCTCACTTTTGCTGAATTTGAGGTTAGTTGGCATTGTCAGTCAGCTGGGTCACGTAAGTTATAACCTGGAGACCACTGTCATTTGATAAACTATCAATTTTGTCAGATAAGAAGCTTAAATTTAAATTACAAGAGTATTGTAGCATTACATTCAAGAAACTTAATTAGGTTCACACAATGGCAATCATATGTACACTATGCATTACAAATCACTTACAAATAGGTTACTGTGGCAGCATTGGAGTGGATCATATGGCAAAACCAGTGCTTATTCTGCAGTGGCTGACAGCCATTAGGACTTAGACCCTTGCAAGCAGGACCGACTTGGCTCCAGTCTATAATTCATTTTTCCTGGGAGATGCTTAAATACATTATGTAGGGTTCCCACATTCAGTACCCCACCAGGAAGGCCTTTGGCTGATATAACTTCCCACTGGCACACAAACAACAATGACAGGGCTTCTCCTACATCAATAGGTTTGCGAGCGATAACAGATGTGCATCTTTCATCATCAACTAGCAGCCACACTTCATTAAGGAGAGAATATACCCCAGATATAGTCCTTGGGAGTAAAGGAGGGAGATGTTCCAGCTTGTAAATACATAGTTTATTTGTCTGCATAGACATGCAGACAAATAAACAAATGATAGATAGGCATGCAGATCAGCACAGGTGAGAGAAACAGTAGGGAAGCAGAGGTAGGCTGCCTAGCAGAGAATCATAAAAACAGAGTACAAAGACAAGCACAAAGGCACCATCTACCTGGCTTTCTGATCTGGCTCTTAGGCTGCATATAACAATGGAAAGTCTATTCATCACGGTCTAAAAACACCCATATAAAGAAAAACTGGACGTGATATAGTAGTGTTAATTTGCCCACCAGTGAGAGTATAAATGCCAATCAAGATGTGTCTGTAACTAAAATAACTATATGTCTGGGCTATATTAGCCAACAAGGCTAGGACATCATAAAAAACTGAAATGTGGCACAGAGATCACACTACGTCTACAATATCTACATTAGATGGATGCTAAGGTGTCAGTATGTATGACAACATTATTCATGTAAACTGTTAACCTAGGTCTAAAGTGATATTAAATGTTTGCTTAGCTGATCTACTGTAGCATGCATAAGGAGCAGCCACAGATAAACCAAGCAGAAGAGTGGCTTGCTGAGTGATTGTGTTATGCAATATCAACACACAAAATTGAGGAATGCGACTCACGTCAATGCACAAACGCAGCCAACAGCAGACGATGAATACGAGCTTAGCTAGTCGCTTACACAAGGGAGGCACACTTGAAAGGATCGATTTGTCAGGCTCTCTGGCTAATGCTGCTGGTAAACATTTCACAATACCAGGACATATATATGCAAGAGACGCTAAAGTGGTGTCGACCAACGTCACCTACCGTCAGGCAGCACCGAGGAGAGCATATGACTCATGATGATGTCCCTTGCAGAAATAACTTCTAAAGCAGACACCTCTAAAAACGAGTTGCACTTGCAGTCACAGTGGACAAAAAAACAAAGTGAGGGAGTGGCACTGCTTGCTAACGTTGGTTGCATAAAGAGGATTAGCAAGCTAACGTAACTGGCTACCACGCCAATGTTTCTTAGGCTTAAGCAATCTGTTAATATTAAACACACCAAATCCAACTAGCTAGCTCCCTAGCACTGCTTCCCGTACATCGGAGTAAGTTAACTGTTGGTTTGCTAAATTAGCAATCAAAACAAAATACTGCTTAGCTAACAAGCGATCGCTGAAGTTGTCCAATAAGGACAACACTGACAAAAATCTGACGACGCGACTGACCAGACAAGTTGTGACAGCAACTTTTGGCTAGCTAGCTCGCAAGCAAGCTAGCTAACGTTGGCTTGCTAGCTAGCTATCTTGCAACTAACCTACACTGCAGCATGGATGAAGAGCAGAAGCTAACTATCGTTGGTTAGCAGTGCGCTAATGTTAGCGGACAACTCACCCAGTCAAAATGAATCCAGACAGGTTCAGAGGTGGAATATGGACGGCTGATAAATCCAGTTGCTCTGAATAGCACGGCAGAGCAAAGAGGCTAACGCCAAATCACAGACGAGGCAGTACAATCTAACGTTAGAGAAATCAAAGAGTGTGGAGTCGCTAGGTAGTGGCTAACGTTACGCTAATTCGCTTATTTATCTAACTGCACAGGCAATTGACCTGCCTAGCTGTCAGGCTAACTTCAAGTCTCAGTTGTTTACTGTATATCCTACCGGGGCTCTTGTCAACCAGCTGAATATGCTGGTCAGCCGCAGTGATGAAATATATTAACGTGAGACAAATACACAGCCGACCTATCTGGCGAGTGTAACTGTCCAACAGGCTGACAGGCTGGCTAGCTGCTAGATAGTAGCTAGCAAAGTTTCTCTCTTCGATAGGCAGTTCCCAAAAGATGGCGGCGAAAAGAATAACCTCCCTGCCACCGTGAGAATCAAGGGGCAAAATTTGTCAAAAATAGCTATACTTAAAATGCCACTAATGCCAAAGGCGGGAAGCAATAGCCAGATTTTCTTGAAACGAGGAAACACGCGTGACATTAATTACACTTTCAAATTGTGTTGTTGATGCTGTCCAGCTACACCCTACAGTAATGTTGCTATGAAACTCGCCCCCTCCCTAGTCTATCCTCTCAGAGCTTGCTGCTGCTGTACCATCCAGACACTGCAAATGTAGGTGTGCTCGGGATGGAGAAAGCCCTGCACAACCATAATGATCACTGATAACACATCTTTCCTACTGTATTGCAGTTTAGTTTATAAGAGGTGACAATTATTAACCTACTATAAAACATGTTCTATGTGTGTGTGTGTATGTGCGTGCGCGTGTGTACTTATCCACGTCCACTCACTGAGCTCCTAACCTGATTAACAGTTTGTAGCCTCTACCATAAATAGCATTTTGTTAACTTCCAGACAAAGTTCAAAATTACATTGTCATGACACTGATAGGTATATTTATTGATTTGCATTACAGCCCCCCCCCCATGTATCCCATAATTAGAACAGAGCTTGTCAGGGTGTCATGAAATATTTTCCATCTGTGAGAGCACTGGCAGTCCTGGATGCTGCTATTCATTAATCAATACCGCTATTGCCATTGTTTGTTCTGTGGGCAACCTATGAAAGAATGCAGTGTTTTGAAGTCTTATCATCAATAACCTGGCATGAGATGGTATGTCATGATATGTCATCATTTATGATATGAAGTGTGGTTTAATGTTAACGTGATGGACAGGAGCATGTGTCAGATGCTCTTCCTCTGGCCTCAGAACAGCTTGGCAGTCGACCATTTGTATATGTGCATATAAAAAAGTCCATGGATGTGATTGTGTGAATGCATATATGTACACAAGTATGTGTTTGCACCACAGTTGTTTCCATAATCGCCATTGTCAATTTTTCATTATTTGTTTTTTCACAGTTCACACCAGGGAAGCATGTGAGTGACAATTTGTGTAGTCTACAAGAATGTGTGATGATAAGCTGCAGGATATTCTGGTGTACATTCATGCATTCATGAAATATTCATTCATTATATCATCATATAGTGACGTGTTTCATTCAGATATTCCCTTTATCCCACAAAACACAACTTGATGTGACGTCACATCAGGCCAAACATGACACTAGCTCAGAGAAGGATTAGTGTAGCTGTAATCTGCATTGAGAAAATATAGGATGTATGCAGTGTGCATGGCAGCGGAGAGGTTAAAGATGGGCATTCCACAACAGGCTGCAGGTTGAGAAACCAATCAGCTTGCAGAACAGGGCTTGGAGAGGTTTGATTGGTTGCTTGGTACCCCTGTTGTCCTGATAATGGGAATCAGGTCCTGCCTGTGTGGTCTGTATCCAGGCACAGAAGTATACTGGAGCAAATGATATGTAGGAATAGGCTGCAGAACTCTCTCTTTCTGACACACACACACACACACACAGACACACGCAAACCCACACATAATCTCTCCCTTCTGTTAGTGCATGGTTATCATATAAACAGCACGCAGGAGTTTTAAATGTGCAAACATAGACAAAAAATAGTGCACATAACTAAAGTGCACATCTACAGATGTTATATGCTAGAGCAACATCTGTGCCCATCAAATGCTTGCACAGTGTGTTATCTGATTGTTGAGGAGTTATTGTAGCTAAAAGTGATCTATCTGAATCCCACAAGGACTGGTCTAATGTCATTGTTACTAGGAGTGCCATGCCTGATTATAAAGGCTTCGCTATATACAGGGTTTCTGCAGGTTTCAGCAAATTCAATTTAAGACTATTTAAGACCTTTAAATAATGTCACTAAGAATGCAATTTGAGACCAATTTTGTGTCAAAAATGAATGCAAGACAGTAGTATTTGACAGTATTTGACAGTATTTGACGTTTTGTGTTTTTCACTCTGCATATGCCATTCCAAACTTCAAACTTGGTTTGGTGCAGGAAAGTTGCAAGTGTGGTTCCAAAAAACAAATCCGTTCCTTCATCCATTGAAGTGACGTAAATCACTATACATTTTGCATCAAAGGCAACATACTAAAGTAACTTAGTCAACATCACTGGACGCATTTCTTTAAGACCTCTGTAAAATATTGAAGACTTTACAACAACAAAAAATACATTTTAAGGCCTTTTAAGGGCTTGAATTTAGATAATTGAATTTAAGACTTTTTAAGACTTTTTACACCAGAAGTCTCATCTCAGTCTATGTGGGGTGTAATAAGAAATCATATGCAGAATAAATAGGAAAAGGCAATGGAAACAAAATAAGAGAGCCAGAGAACCACAGAGCATCAAGATTGATACCGAAACAATTCACTATTTTGAAGCACGATCTTGAGAATTATCTTGATCTAGATCTCCTGGGAACAGTTTCTCCATGTTTTCAGATGTCTACTTGGACATTACAGAATGGTTGAACTGCAGATTTCTCCCTGTTTTGCCACATTATCTAGACATTCCCTGTGCCGAGGTGCAACAGCCTCTACCCTTGAAAACTCACTAGTGAATCCTTTTTGGTTCCACCACTCTCACCTTTCTTGTCTCTATCCCTTTGTACAGCAAACAACCACACAGGGGCGCTCATGTAAAGGTTTTGGTCTGAAATGGAGACAGATATTTTTTAACCATATAATAGTAGAAATTTACCAGACATATATGTCACAATATTAGTCAAACTAATATTAGTCCAATACATCAAGTATGCCAATAGAATGCTTGATGTTGCTGGTAAATATTAATAATGAAAGGAAAAGTTGCTGCAGCTCCTTAAAATGTCCAAGGGACCTTCTGGTGACATCTGAGTGTCACTATCTAAGTGTAAATGTATAGAAAATGACAAGGTGGTGAAAATAAACCTTTAAATATCCAGTGAACAAAATTAGTAGTTTTGTCACTATATTGTTCTTATTCTGGATATAAAATGATTAAGTGAATATAATGCTGTAGAATATTTTTCATTAACAGCAGACAACAGTATGATCAGAATATGATAAAAGTGTAACAGCAGCAAATTAGTTTCTGAACTTACAAGTATAGTACATGAATGCAAATTGTGACTAAGCTATAAATGCTTAGTTGGACTGAATGAATCCCCCCATTGCTCTACCCAGTGATGCAGGCAATTTGTTTGTAATACCAGGAACAGTCAGTTTGAACAATCATCTGGTCTTTCCATTGTTATATGTAGATATCACCATTGCAAATCTCCCATCCACCTTTTGCACATTTAAAGAAAAAAAACCCAATGAATTTGAAACTTTTTTATTTACTTTTTCAAAGACAGACATCTAAAAATTCATTTGTGATAAGTTGTTGTGAGGTTGGTGTATTTGCTTCCACAATAAATGTTTTTTAGAACACTGTAGCAGCGCTAGTAAACACAGGAGCCTACACTGAACAGCACAGTAATACCAGAACAGAGGCAAATTAACAGAATGGCCTGAAGTCATAGATACATCCAGTTTTGATGATTGACAAAAATAGACTTAACCAACTAACTAAAAAAACTGCTGATGGAACATTTGATACCAGGGCATAAATACAAGCATAGCTGAAGCGTTATATGCCTACGATTCGCAGAGCAACCGGTTCAACAGATTTACTTTAACAGACATGCAATCAAACTATGATTATGCTGTAACAGTAAAACACAGGACGTAGACATAGATGTCATCTTTGTCTAGGTAGACAGAGATGACATCTACATGAAGCATCGACAAACTCTTTCACACAATCACACACGCTCACATATCACTAAAACAAACAGAGAAGCATCTCCCCACTATTTCGCAAATACCCACACACTAATACACATAGCATCAGAGTAAGCATGCGCGCTCTCTCGATCACTCATGGTTCAGCTCTCTTTATCTAGTTCATATTATGCTGTGTGCATGCATATTCCTTGTTTATTTTAGTCCACCTACAGTAAAGTAAGTCAATACATGCCTTTGAAATAAAGAGAATCAAACTCTGAAGAGGTCTACAAGCATTGGTAAAAAACAAACAAACAAAAAAAAGGAAATCCCCCTGGCAGTATGAACTGAAACGCACAATAGATTGATACGTGAGCAGTCGGTGAACACCACAGTGAATTAGTGAGCAATAGTACCCAATCCTATCTGCAAAGTCACAGCGTGGGATCAAATCTTCTCCCAACAACGCATTCAGTTTGTTTAATCCACCCGAGGTGCTAGATAGGTGGAGGTGGGGTTTGCCACACAGTACAATATGGCTGCCCAGAGGCTTAGATAATCACTGTCAAGGATTCAAAAGTCGATTTAGAATAATTTTCTGGGACTGACAAGGTAGCTGAAACTATCTTGGGTTGTCCTGATGCAGTAAAACTTCATCCATCTGGTACGCCGTGCAGCTTTAAACTAACATGAGGAATTATTTGAAAATACTTTTTGACTCAGATCTGGTTTAAGCTTAATGCTTGGTGGATTTCATGACAAGTTCACACATAACTGTTGGGAAATCGTTGCAGATGCTCAGAATCAGAAGAATCAAATGGCCTACAAAATATAAAACGTACTTACATTTATGAAAAAAACCTAAATCAACACAAACCAAAAGAAAGATAAATCATAAGAAAAGATTAGCTTTTTTTTCCTTCAATTTGTTTACAATACCCAGACTTGGAAATAACTAAGTCAACATCAAGCTGGAGGAACAACCCAAGTTAGTGAATAGGCATCAAACATTTCCTGGGTTAGCAGGAACATAACCACTTCACAATCCCTTGTGGGAGTTAAGGTTGCATGAGGGCTTTTTTGGTATCCGTCACTACAAGCAGACCCTCTTTCCTGTACCTCCATATACCCTCCCGCTATAGCTCTCCACCTACATCTCTCTCAGCTCTGCTATACAGGCCAAACCGTCTAAAAGACTGAGCCCTGAGAGGTGTGGATGTTAACTATGGCCTTCAATATAGCGGTCTACCATTCATGGCCATAAACATTCTCACTCCCCCCCCTTCTAACGTTTTAGCTCATTCTATCATGGTCTCAAATTTGAATCCTGCTGCCACAGTAAACACACACTAACTGGGTGCAGAGGCATATGGCTGGACCAGACAACTTGCAAATCAAAACACTCCATTCTTACTTTTGCTTTCCTCTCTCCTGGTCCAGCCTTCCTGAGACTTATCAAGTCTCCCTCTCTCAGGGGAAAGCTTGCAGATCTTCACACATACACACACACACACATACACACTTTATCACGAGAGGGGGGAAAAAGCTCATCGCAACCACTCTGATCTCTTAGTTTTGCTTGTGTTTAATGAGAAGTGGTTCTTCCCTCTCTTTCCATTTCCCTCCCTCTCCTCCCTTTTCTCTTCCTCCTCTGCTTAAGTGTGTCTTCTCCACTCCTGGCTGAATGGCGAGCAGGTTTCAGCAGTTGGGTTCCCTTGGTTTCAGTCTAGCCTGGTTCAGCCCACTTTGGCCCAGCTGAGGAAAGCAGGGATTTCTCGGACTGGGACGTTGCGGGTCAAAGCTTTGACCCGCAGGTTACGGTCATCCGTAAGGAGGACCACCTCCCTCCGCAGTCGCACTGGCCCACCTGTGTGTGGGGGGAAAAGCCCCAGAGGAGTTAAGAGATAACTCATGATGGCATGGCAGCTAAACTACTTCAAATTTAAGCTTTAACATAATTACTCGCATGACCTTATGTGCTATTTTGTGTTCTAAAATGGATGGAAATCAATGTTACATACTTTTCTCCTCCGGCATGAAATCCTTTGCCTTGTCTTTGCAGTAGTGGAGGCAACAGGACAGGATCACATCATCATTGTTGCCCTGAGGATGAAGAGAAGAGAGGAGGCATAAATCCAACACAGAGGGGAGAGGTTCTCGATATAAAATCTTCTCTGATCAACACAGGTCAGAACTGTACTTGCCCCTAGTATATTTTCACTGGCACAGCAGGCAAAAGTAATAACTACTTTTCCATACATTTAAGTAATTTGTACTATCAAAAATATAATGACTATGTTGTTAGTATACGACAGCGAAATGGCTGAAAAACAAACATAAAAGTAAATAAATGAATAAACTGAATTAAACTGATTTTTAACAACTCTAAAATGGACCTTGTTACACTTATCCATAGACGAGCCCACATACAAAACAACAATTCATGTCTTTATGTATTTGAGTTATTTGTGTGTTAATTACATTATGTTATTTTCTTTCACTGTGGAAGGAAACTTGCTTAGAAACAAGATGAGAAACATTTTTGGGCACTGGCCCAATTGGGCCACTGACTGTCCAAGACATTAACTTGGACCAGTTGATGTCTTACTGGCACCGGGAAATCCTTATTGTTGAACCCTGCACACACACACAGTACTCTCTTTGTCGCTCTTTATTTCTCACCTGTTGTCCAGAAGTGTCTTCACTGCGGAAGGCAATGGACTCAAGCTGGTTGCCTCTGCTGGTCATTGCTCTGAGGCACGGCTCCCTGGCCTCAAACCCACGCTCCAAGAACGCCACAGCTAGCCGGGCCTTCTCCTGCACAGATCGTGCATGGGCCGCACTAATGTTGTAGTTGCCACGATTGCCGCTGCCGCGCCCGCCTGACCCCATCCCCCCACCTCCTCCACTGAAGTTGTCCTGGCCCTTGGCCAAGCCATCCAACTCTGTGATCACTGAAAAAGAGAAGACACACCAGCACTGTACATAGTATATTATTATCCTTTTACTTTCCATATTTCCCTGCTTAATCACATTTCCATCCCATTTGCTATAAAGGCATTGACAGTACACATTCTTTTCATCACATCTCTTTTTTCAGTACTTCTGTCTCACCTATGAGTGGCACCACAAGTATGTATATGCCACACTGGAGGAGTTTCTTCAGCCCGTCCAGGTGGTCAATGAATCCATTGGTGTCTGGAACCAAGAACAGAGGGCGCACCTCCAGCTCCAAGTGGCCACCTGTCTGCAGCACCGCCTGGAACACACACGATAAATCAAACTGGGTGTGTGTGGAGTATAATTCTATTTTCAGCAGTGACATTTAACTCTGCCATAACAATGTTGTGACTGTTTACACCTGCGTCATCGCCAACCATATCTATCTTCTGACTCAATTAGTATCATGGCCGAAGAAAACGAGCTACTAATGCCTTTAATATATGTAACCAAATTTAAGACTTTAAGACTTTTTCAGGATCTGCAGATACCCTATATCTATATAATATGTTGCCACTTTAAAGGAGAGTTCTGGTATTTTTAAACCTGGGTTCTATTTGTACACATTAGTCATTTATACCCCAAAATAGGTACAAAACATTTCGCTCCGGTAGATCGCCTCAGCCGGCAGTCACGAAACGGGCTGCAATGGCTGCAACGTAATCCGCAGGGAAAGTCTCAAGGAGACTTCTCAAGGAGAAGTCTCACTCTGAAATCTCGCAAGTGAGACTTTCGTTTTGTGGTTAAACAAAGGTCTAAAAAAGCAAAAACAAGCACTTTTAGTGGATGTACTTTGATCGGCGCACTTATCCCACCTACCGGAATTCCCCTCTAAGGAGTCAACATACCAACATTTTCCCCCATGATCTGAAAAAACAGCTAGATTTGTTGCTAGCCACTTTTCAGAAATAAAGTCACATTGAGAAAAGACAAAATCTCATGACAAAATCGCCAAGTTGTCAACAGTTGTTATGTTTGACCAAGCAAGCAGAACAGTCTGAACTCCTTCCTTCCCATCCACATAGGAGACATAATGCTTCTGCATAGCGGATTACTGAGTTGCGTTATCAAGATGCCCTCTGCTGGTTGGATGTCTGCATTGCACCAAGAGTCAAACGATTCAAAACGACTGTTTTTCAGGGAATTGCTTTTTTTTTTAATTTATTTTTTTTACTTTGGCATTAAAGGAAAAGGCTTTGGTGGTCAACAAACCCTGGGCACATCCTAAATTGCAGATACAACACTGCGGAGTAGCTATCCAGTTCCATAATCATGACCTTCATCCAACACCCTGGTGTGCAATCAGTCTGATTGCTTTCAGACTGATTTTCATTCTCAGAAGAGACCACATTAACTTATTCAAAATAAGAAATGGCATCAGGATTTATTCATATTTATAATTTCTAAATGTTTATTTTTAGCCTCATCAAAGATTTCCCGCACTGAGCTTCTTGTTTTCCGAGAAACCAATTCCAGGCGACTCCTGGCCGTTCCTTGACAGAGGAGAACCACTGCATAGATGTGTATAGATGCAAATGGAAACATAAAGATAGACTAGTAACATCACTTAATTTTCTTTATTCCTCAAGTACCTGTATTTATGGGTTAGTTATGAGTTTATATTTGACTGTTACCTGTATCTTGTCTCTGCGCCTCTGCTGCTGGGCCAGTTTGTTGGCAAGGACGTGGCGTCGAGCCCTCAGCTCTTTAATGTCATTCTCGCTGTCCCCTTCCTCCTCAACATCCACCTCTCCCTCGGATGCGGAGAGGGACGACTCTGCCTCCACTATAACATCGTCACTCTGCCAAACAGACAGTGACGAGGATAAGACGCATTTACAACAATTTGGCTTCCATTACTTTTCACTCAGTTAATAACAATGACCTCTGTGGAATTGCAATTAGCATTTAATTTTAGCATGTACATCCTTTCCTGGAGCTGAAAGCTGGGAAGTGTGGGGTAGAGGGTGGGGAAAGATAAAAAGGGGAGAAAGTGAGTTAAGTGAAAAGGGGGTGAGTTAGGGGGAGAAGAAGAGAAAGACAGTCTCACCTCTTTCTCGGTCTGAGAATCCTGCCTGCTCCTTCCATCCATTGAGCAGCTAGGTGGAGGAGAGGTTGCTATAGAGACATATTTGCCCCCTTTGAAGGCCAACAGAGGCTCTTCCTGTCCACACAAAGCCTCCAGGAAGTACTTCAGCACTGTCACTCTCTTACAATCAGCCGCTATAGCCTGAGGAGAGAGGGTGTGTTTATGTGAGTGTATGAAGGTGTGTGTGTGTGTGTGTGTATGTGGGGGGTACATCAGATTTGGGCCAGTAAAGGCTGAGTTATGCTTGTGCGAAGATACACGTAAACGTCTCAGCGGGGGTCTCAGATGGGTCGAAGCGCACACCTCCAAAATCTCAACAAAACGCCGCGCGTAGCTGTGGTCGCGTCAAACAAACGCTGATTGGTTGAGCAGGGGGGAGCATAGCCGGTAGCGTTGGGGGTTTGGCCAAGACCCAAAACAGAACGAAAACAAACGGAGAATAGAAATGGAGCAGTCTGAGGAGAGACTCTCAGATGAAAAATAAATTGCTCCACTATGTAACAAGTATGTCTCTTTGTTTACACTTTTGACAGGGGTGAAAACAGGTTTCTGTATATGTATTCTTTTTCGTTTTCAGTACTGTTAGTTATAGTAAATGTGACACTACCCCCTAGTGTACACGTTAACGCTATGTGCAAGTATGTCGGCAAACACTCACAGGGACGTCTGCGGGCGACACCCACTCATGCACACATACGCAGAAGCATAAATCGGGTTTAACTCTACCGTAGCGGCATGCTTTAGTAGCAGAGCTCCTGAAAATCAGTATAATAAGATGCATCTTCACTCTTCCCTCACCTTGTCGGTGTGTCTGTCGATGTAGCAGGGCTCCTGTGGTGCAGCCAGCAGGGGTACGAAGCCGGCCAGCAGCCTGTCCTCCTCCAGGAGCAGAAGACTCAGCTCCTCGTCTCCCTCACATTCGTCCGTGTCTGCTTTATACAGCGGCGCCTCCCCGTGGTCCACATGCGCCAGCACGTTACACAGATCAGCCAGGCACTGCCAAACGTCAGGGCTGCAGCTGGAGGCAGAGGAACAGCAGTGAGCGACTGTGTGTGAATAGTATACCAAAGTGTCTGTAATGTCTTTGTGTTTGAGTGTGTGTACGCACCAGAGAACCCACAGTAAGCAGTGGTAGATCACATGATCAGGCACAATGGACTACCTAAGCAAGGTATGAGTGGTGCTGTGTTTGTGTTACATATGAGAGCATGTGAGTGTGTGTGTGTGTGTGGGGGGTTAAATCTACTCACTCTATACTGCATGGTGGGGGGTTCCACTGGTCTGGTTGTCCCAACATCCAGTCAGACCAGACCTTGATGCTTGGCAGCAGTTCTCTAAGGTCCAATGGGAAGGCAGACACCCTCACCATGCCCGCCGGCTCCTTCCCTTTAACTCCCTCCTCTCCATCCTCAATGGGGATTGGTTCTGAGGGTGAAAGGGAGAACGTTTTGATACTAACAACACTTAATAATAAAACCTAATATATTGTTCACGCAAATGACCCTGTAACAATTGAAATTTTCATGTGGTAGACAGGGTTAAATTCCCTCAAATCTAATGGGAAAATGTCTCACATATATGTAAGAAATGTTTATAATGGTTCCACAAATAAGGCAAGGATAATACTTACTCCAAGTTTTTAGTTAACTGCTTTTGTACTGCCCTTAGGCTAATCAGTGTCATTTTGTGCCACTGGCAAAATGTATAATTTGTTAAATCAAGCCAATAGTTTGAGATATTGTGTGTGATTAACACACAAATACAGAGACCAGGAGAGCTTCTATTTGTAGCAATACTCACATTTTTACCCCGCCGTGGTAAACGAGCCAAAAATCAGTGAGATACTTCCCTCCTCTATACCTGGGTGCTATCAAACTGTTATAAAACTATAAAACTATCTAAGTGATAATAATCTAATTGACAGTATGAAGTATAAATTGTAATATTGCAAAAAGTAAACCTTCACATTTTAGTTGTGAGTTTTCACAACTCCCTTTATCCTCTTCCTGTACTGCAAATGAATTGTGATGATAATGTACTTCTGGGATAATTTGAATGGATTGCTGCGATATCATATGGAAATATATATGAGACAATCCCAAAATCTGGCATTTTAATAAAACACAGTGTTGCACTTCTATTTATGTATGTAATATTTATGTATGTAATATGCTAGAAGCTGTTTTCTAATACATCAGTTGCTAATGTTAGCGAGCAAGCCAAATAGCCTGACATTATTGCAACTTTCTCTTCTATGAGAGATGAAGGCAGCTGAAAAACTAGAGAGCCAGAGAGTTGAGATCACAAACACGCTAATTAACTCTATATGTTATTGCCACAAATGTGCCGTGGGACTGTACAGAATCATACTGTACTGATTTTTCCCTATGCATCTTCCCTATGCCTCTTGTAGATGATCTGCAATAAAATGTTTTAACTGTCCATCTGATATGAATGAAAACACACTCATATTATAGTTGACTTTAATACAGTACCTGTATGAGATATGAGCGCAGAGGTATAACTTTAATAAATGTTGCTCGTCAAATACTTGTAGAGCTTACTGTGTGTGTACCTGCAGGCGTCTCTCTGAGCAGCTCTGTGCAGCGCTGCACCAGCAGTGCGAACATGGCCAGGCCCAGGGCAGTGGTCTGCTCCTGTAGAACGGAGCGGACATCTCCATCCCCATCTGACGGACACAAGGCATCAGAACAATGCTTTAAATTAAATTACCAATGAGTCATGCCAAGCCTAGGAATTTGTGTATATTTTGCATTCATGTTTATGCTGAAAAAAGAACAACACATGGTTGGACATTTGGATGCATGATGAAGAGAAAACGTGAGTGAGTACAAGGAGGTGGGATAAAATGTTTTATTATCAACTCAGCAATCAAGAGTTTGCAATGAAGTCCTTATGTTAATCCCATGCCTACATGAACAAAAAGAGTTGTGCAAGTTGTGTGTATATTGGTTCATTTTTTAAATTTCAAACAATATGTGTTGTTTGATGATGAAGTGTGTTTCTGCATGGATTACCTCTGCTGTGAGCATTGTATATGGTGAACATGTTGATGGTGATGATCTGCAGCATACGCGTGCTGCCCAAGGGGGAAGGGCTGTGCTGGAGCAGTGCCCTGAACTCCTGTAGGACACGGCTCGCCACTCCAGGGAAGGACTCCATACTGTATAAAAAACACACATGCACGCACACAGACGCACACACACAGACACACACACACTTAGGACAATATTCACTTTGAGACTCAATCATTCAGAAAATTGAAGAGCCAGAATACAGGAAGCAACCACTCACCCCACTTTAGTAAAGAGCTTTCCATGTGTATGAAGAAAACTCAGTATAAACCTCTTATTGAGCTGCAGGGGAACAAAAGACCGGAAAAAGCAGAGAGAAAAGTATGACTCATCTTTGATCACTAGTTATATGTAGCTACAAACCCTACCACACAACAACACATAGTTTCATCCAGCGACAGGGCACAAGATGAGAAGTGGAGCTGACAACACCATTCAAAAATTGTGGGAATTTGTATGACAACTGATGGACGGAGAGAGAGAAAAAAAAAGAAGAAAGTAGCTAACACAAAGCTACTATACCAATTTTAGTTGCCAATTACTGTATGAGTGAAAAAACTGGTTAGATTTAATGCATTGCCAAGTCAAACAACAATTAAAACATGCAATCAACAACACAGCAGAAAGGAAAATGGTGAGCTTCCATTACAAATGGATAAAAGTTGTGTGGCCCAAAAATCTGAAATACTAGAGAAGAAACATGAAAAATGACATTCTGAATGAATGGTTCGCCCTGTAAGGCTCAATAGTGAATGAACAAACTCTGAGACTGCATCAATTTAGTCATGACAGGATGATAAGGGCTTGGCAAACAGCAGACACAAACACTTGAAAGGTACTTGCATGCACACATGTAAACTAACATTAATAACAAATAGGACAGTGACTCTCCCTTATAAATTGTGTATGTTATGAGCATATTTCCATGGCCAGGCTGTGGTTATGGGCCACAGTGACCAGTGTCTGGTAAGGAAGGTGAGTCACAGAGCCATCACTTTCAGCACAGAGAAACATGTGACTGCATGATAAAGAGAAAACTTCAGTGTGTACAAAGAGGTGGGATAAAAGGGCCTCTGCAGTGCTGTATTAGCAACTGCATATCTGTGCATTTCTATCATTAATTGTTTGTCTGAAATTTGATTATTTATCAGTTGCTGAAGCTCCTGAGGTTCACGTACCCACATGCTTACAGGTGAAAGTGTTTGTTTTGATGTGTTTAAAGAGCCAACGACAAAAGATAAAACAGGAGATAAGAAATGAAGGCAAAAGAAATAGTGAAGGAGAGCAAAAAGGGGAAAATATTTTTCTGTTTTGAAAAGAAGTGTGTGGGAGATGTTCGCTGGTGCAAGGTCATGTGACCAGATGAGTGCATGCATTAATGAGGCATGTGAACCACGAGGAGTACACCGAATGTGTGTGTGTGTGTGTGTTTTCGTGTGTATGATCTCACATCACTGGCGCTGAGATTGCACAGCTCTCCATCCTGTTCAGAGTCCCTACTGGACTCACTGCCTCCTCTGTGTGAAGACAGGGTTGTCGCATGTCCACTGGGGCGAATCCAGATCTCCACACGTGCTCCCTCCTCTCCTCTTCCTCTTCCTCGCACTGCTGGACCCTTGGAGCCTCCTTCAGACTCCTGTCTCCTCCTTCGCTCCAGCTGGTCTGCCTGCAGGAAGAGGGTTAGTATAAAGTGCACAAGTTATAGGTGGACCCAGGTTTAACAGACTTACATAATAATACAGCTTGAAGCACTTTTCATCGAGTTTGCCGTTGCTCATATACCTATCGAAGTCGACTGCAAACAAACTGGTCAGGATGAACTTGACCTTTAGATGTGCTCCATGTCTACCACTTAGTACATCAGCATAAATCTGGCTTCCCGACAATTGGCCTAATGTTATTTACCAACAAGTGAAGCCATGGTTTGCATGATTAACTGTTATGACAATGGTTATAGTACTGTAGGGGCCTCGGCAGTTCCACAAGGGCAGCTGGCATTTATGTGCATTGCTCAAGGATACTTTGTTGATAAGAGTGCTTTTCACTAACCTCCCCCAAGCCAGCCAGAGCAAAATGTGTAGTGTTTTAATTTAAGGGCCTTCCATGCACACTCCAGTCTTCAAGAATAATTTGAAAACATACTTCCATCAAGCCACTCATGTTCCAACTATTATTGTGACGTGTTCCCTGACACTACTGATACTGGTATGAATCATTTTCCGGGTGGTTTATACATTCAACCAAAGCTAAGATGAATCCTTCCCCACCCAACTGTTGAAGACATACCAAACAACTGGATGATTTCATAGCAAGGCTACAATTTTAGACTTGATCTGATTGATTTGACACAAATATTAGAGGTGCCACAGGTTATGCCAAATATTGTAAAATTGCAGGAAATTGTAGTGAGACATTTTTTTCTGGAGGGGGACCTCCAGAACACCTTCAATGTCCCTATCACTTCTGAAATTTAAACTACACCCTTGATTACTGATATCTGCACGCTACACAGGGGGTGCTATTCCTTTGTATCTCTGAACTCATTGGTTTGAATCTGCACAATGTGATTGGAAATTAAGTATATATGTAACTGGAAAGATCTTACATCTTCTGACTATCTTTATTGATTATGTCTCTGAATTTCTCTCTGATGTAGATATGAGTAAATGACATATGAAATATGTGTGTCTGACCTTGCGCTTAGCTTCCTCAAACAGACTCATCAGACTCTCCTTAGCAGTGAGGATGGGGTTGGAGGCTGCCAAGCTGCGCATGTAATAATACACAGCATCCAATTTCCGCTTCTGAAAATGGGTAAGTCAGGGAGAGAGTAGAGAGGGGGTTAAACGATGAAGAATGCATTGAGGGAACGTGATAAATGACTCAAAATATTTTTTTAAGTGTGGCCTTCACTCAGTTACGTAAATCCCACAATCACACAACCACTCTCACTTTCCCTTCCTTAATTTCCCCCAAAATCACTTACTGTGTAAACTGCCAGCAGGGCCAACTGGTTATAGGGTCGTCCATTTTTAGGGGCAATCTGCTGGGCTTTGAGGTACCAGCTAAGAAAAGGAAGAAACAGGCATTAGAGTAATCAGTAAAAGCTCAGTATGCCCATGTGTTTGAAACCTTTAGGGAATGAACTGTTTTTCTAAGAAAATACAAAATGTACAAAATAATAGAAATCCTTTGTAGAGTGAGTTGTCAGTAATTCCATTACTATCTAACACACTTTGTGGATGATATGGCTTTTTAAAATATTCAACTTTGACCTTTAATTATATATCCCTGACAAATCTAGACTGAAAACAAAAGGTGATAGGGCTTTTGCCTTCAGAGCCCCTACACTGTGGAACCTGCCTGAGGAAATTAGACTAGCAAAGCAAACATTTTTATTCCTTTTTGTTTCATACATAAAAGTATATCATATAAGAATAACAAGATAAAAAATATTTAAAAACCAAAACATTATAGAGTCCACTTGCACTGGTCTATACTATAGTATAAAACCTTGTGTGACATGCCAATCAGAACAAACTCTCATATATAGACTGATACAAGTTGATACACCATGTCCACCAGATTTGGCCACTGTAATTCAGATGCACCAATTTTTGACATTTGTAGCCTCAAAAGTTGGTCAAATTCAAAAATCCTTCAAACAAATGATCATCCAGTGCCCTTGAATGTGTGTAACAAATTTCAGAATAACTGGAGTATTACAGGTAACAGCAGAGTAACTTGAATTATAGCCTACCTGCGGGCCTTGCCATAGTTGGCAGAGTCGCTGGCCTGTTCCCGGTAACGGGCTATGTCTCCCTGACAAATCATGCAGCGCTGCGCACTGATTAGAGCATACTTTACCTGACAAACACACAAACACAAGAAAAGCAATGTTAAAAAAGTCTGACAAATGTACAACATACAGTAGAGTCCAAAAGTCTGAGTTCACTAACAAGAACTGTTTGTTTTCATAATTTAATTTATATATGTTATTTTTTACTCAGTTGATACTGCTTATTCAAGAATACATTATTTACAACTAAAACAAATAAAAACATGTTTATATCTGCTCCTATGAAACTGAAATATATCTGAATATCTTCCCACACCAGTTGGTGAGGTTTTCTCAAAATTGTTGTCACAATATATATTTGTATATTTTATTCAAACATTAACACATGTATGATCCTAATACACAGTGTGAATTGTGTTGGTCTTTTAACAACTAATACGAGATATTGTCTAAATCAGTCCTCTATGCGTTATACACGATTGGCAAACTGCGGCCTGAATGGGAGAGTAGCAGTTTCCAAACCACTTCTTCGACAAAACAAGTCTAAACGTTTAGTATGGGCCAAACCCCATTGAACATCTTTTCTATACCGTATAGCATCATTAAACACAGCCGAATGTTTTTTTGTTTTTTTTATTTTACAGAGGAGTTTCGACTCTGTAATGTCTGTAATCGACTGATGATAATGTTTGATATTTTTCAAAGCTTTAAATCTTTGAAAATACATTTAACACACACATGCTGAGACTAAAAGGAGTACGGCAGTACCGTTTTGCGTAACGGGCGAGCCCTGATAGCCATGCCGTCCATGTAGTCCTCTAGCTTAAACTGGAACACTGTCTGCAGCTTCTGAAGCAGCGCATCAAAGAATATTGCCCCCTGCAAACAGACACAGAACATTAGAAAAGTCAAGTTATGTTCAAGAAACATCACGCAGGAGTATGCACACACACACCTTGCCACCCTCATAGTGGCTCACCCCTACTTTACCTCATCAAGCAGTGTGAGCAGCATGTTCCTGATTTGAGGGGTGCTGTCAGCATTAGGGTCTTTGAGAAGCTGGCGGAAGCGCTCTATAACTTGGTAGAAGACATTCTTCCATAGGGCCTGGTCCAAGTTCTGGGAGTCTGAGAACTCAATGTCTGTCAGGATGACTTGCTCGTATAGCACCAAAAGGTCCGCTCTGGAAGACATGAAAGTATATCATGACAGTATTTTTAAGTGTTTTTTTCTACTGGTGTTGAATACAATGAAAAGGGGGTATTGAGGGGGGCGCATTAACCCACCCTCAGACTATGCTATCCTGCCTCTTTCCCTTATTCCTCACCTGAGCTGGGCCATGCGATCCAGTCCATCAGCACTCAGTCTGTCCCTGGACAGTAGGTTACTGAGCTGGAGCTCCTGTGTGTCTGCAGCCCTCAGCAGCCTTGCCAACTCCCCCCGGGCCTGCTGCTCCACCTCTTCAGGGGTCAAAACACCTCCTGCCCCCGGCTGGGGGTACCTGTAACCCCCAGATAACTGACCCATACCAGGGCTTGGGTACATACCATTAGAGGGGGCCATTGGATAGGGCCCCATGGTATGGTAAGGGTATGGATAGCGCTGGTTAGCGGTGGTGTTGGGCGTATGTGGATTACTGGTGGGCATGGGGTAGCAGTAGGGGTTGTCAGAGTTTTGGAATTTATAGTAGGCCATGGCAGCAGCCTGCTGCTGTTGTGTTGGGAAGTGCTCCCCCTGGTGGACAGGAGGACTGCCCGCCACCTCGTCATCTGTGTCCAGAAAGTGTAGCTGTCCATATCCGCTCCCTGTCTGCAGGTACATAGGCTGTTGGAGAGGTGAATGCTGTGAGGACTGGGTGCGGGTAAGAGCAGGTTTCTGGTCAGGGTTGTTTGGATCCCAGAGTCGTCTCACTCCTCCCCCCCTGCCTCCTCTGCCCCTGCCAGCTGCTCCTCCCCTAATTCCACCGAACAGAAGCCTTGGCCCAGGCTCTGGTGAATTAGAGAGGTCTGTGTGGGCCGGGAGCACCAGGATACCCCTACCTCTGCCACGAGGACCTGTGCCTTGCTTGCGATATTGGTTGTCATCACCATGCGTTGAGGTGCCTGATTTTTTTTCTAGAGACACGTGGAGGATTCCCCGTCCTCCACTCTTATGTCCCCGTTGTCTGGTCCTTTCTTCCCTTTGTCTCTGTGCGCTCAGGTCTTCCTGTTCATCTCTCCTCCTTCTGTCCTCTACATCACTCATCTCACTCCCTTCCAATGATTCTGTGGACGACTCTCCGTTGGTCGTCCAGCTCTGCAACTGACTCCCTCTTCCTCCTCCATCAGTCCTCCCCTCTGCCTTTTCCCTGCACCCAGGCCCCAAGCACGGCCACTTGGCCCTTTCCCCATCCGGCCCTAGTCCAGGACCATCCAGGCTAGTTGCGCTGCTGGCCGAGCTACTGCTGTAGGTGCGGTTCCGTGAGTGTCGAATATCTGATTTGGAATAACGTTTCGATGTTGGGGTTGAAATGTTTGCATTGGATTTGTTCCTCTCGCTTCCCTCTACTCCCCTATCTCCATTTCTGTCTGTCGTTGCTGTGCGTTTCTCTGCATCTCGGGGTCGGTTATTGTTGTTGTTCCCTCTCCGGCTCTCTCTTTCTCTGTGCTTCTCTCTGCCTTTGCCTTGGTGTGCCTCTCCTTTCTTCCTTTCCTTCTCTCCATCTGCCCCTGGTGTTCTACTGTCGCTTTCCTTCTCAGCGGTCCCCCGGTCACTCTTCCCTCCAGCAGCTCGCCCTCTCCTGGACTCCTGATTTCCCTCCTTTTCCCTCTCCCCTCCTCTCCTGCGGTTTCCCCTTTCCCTCATCTTTTCCGTCTTTGCTCCTTCTTCATTTGCTACTCCACCCCCAGTTTGGCCTCTCGTTCCCTCATTAGCTGCTTTCAATCTCCTGCCACCTGCCTCTTCACCCTCTTGCCCTACACTTCCTATTGTTGCCTCTTCTTTCACGCTCAGTTTTCCTATTTTGCTAGTGAGTTTCTGCACTCCAGTCTCAGCGGGTGGTAGTCCTTTTTCTACATCTCTCCTGCCCTGCTTTCTGTTTGTCTCACTAACTTTATCCCCTTTTACTTTTTCCTTGCTCCTTTTCTCCTCTCTCTCTTTCCCTCCCTGCTTCAGCATGGAGGAATTTTTATTTCCCTCCCTTTCCCCTGTCTTCTTTTGGGATTCTGGCTCTGTTTTCGGCTCATGCTTCCTAAGGGGAGGTTGATCTTGATCTCTGCCAGCGCCGCACTCCTTCCCCTGGATGTTCCTCCGGCTTCCTGGTTGATAGAACTCTCGATCTGGCTTACGGGCCTTCCGGGTCAGCTTAGGAGCCCCAGCAGGCTCCTGGTGTTCTCTGTCATTTTCACCACAGTCCTTTCCTGGACCTGCATCTGTTTTGGCCTGTGGATGGCTGCCCTTTCTGCAGTTCTGACTGTTACTTCCATCACCTCTCAGTCTGTCTTCATCCCCTTTGTCGGTGGCCATCCCACCATCTGTACACCCAGGTCTCTCTGAAACTTTATCAGAGACAGTCTTGTCCTCACGCCGTGGTCGAGCATGCTCGTGCAAATCAGAGGTCAGGAGAATGGGGTCACCATGGTGACCAACCGTAATGGTCTCTCCATCCTCACTGTCATGGTGTCCATGTCCGGCCATTGGCTGGTAGCGTTGCAGATCACGACGCTTCACTTCACGCCTTCTCTGCTGCTGGTGTCCATGACGGTCCTGTTGCTCCTCTGCTGAAAGAAAGATAGACAGAGAGGAAAATTAAATGCTGAAATAGACAGAAATTCTTTTCAATGTATAGACTTTGTTGAACTACCAGGTAACAAACTGACTCATCACACCGTTCAGCAAACACAAACTATCTTAAATGTCAGAGCACTCTCCTTCTATCCTCTTTGCTTTCATTCCCTTAAGGACATTGTAGAAAAGGACAGGGACACCATAAAGTACAGAGGGGTTATCTGTAGCTATATATATATATTAAAAAGCTATAAAACTTCTTATATCAAGTAAAAAATGATAAACCTGAAATAACGACTTCATCTCCCCATGGGAAAACAACCATCACACGTAAATACTTCCTTATAAGCTCGGCATTCACATAAAACTTGATCGGTTTTCTCTTCAGAGCAATACCGAACTAATACTCGACGTTTAACAGATGGAAGAGTAGAGCTGGCTAACCTTATCTGTTGTAACGGCGTTTATTTTCAAATATTAAGACCAAGTTACTTGTGCTAATAAACTAATGATCGGAACTGCGAGACAAATACGTTAAAGTATATAAAAAATAAGCTTCCCTGATAATTCACGCGTTACAACTGTCGCAGTGTTTAGATAGTTTGAGGGGGCGTTTAAAACAAACGGCGCGGGACCAGAGAATGGACTGACAGTTAGCTAACGTTAGGTGGCTAACATTAGCTGGTTACAAACTTAGCAATCTGGTAAGCCACTTTCCGTGTACTTGAGTAACTTGTTTGTCCAAAACAGGAGCGTTTTTTGTGGATTTATTGCTTTTCCCTTTGTGGTCTACTTAATCTCACCTTTATCACAGTCACTAATATTGGTCAAATTCGACGCTTCAGCTCGGAGTTCCGCAGCTGAGATTCGCACTCTGTCTAGTTCGTCCGCCATCTTCGCTTTCAACAAAACAAACACAACAAGTACGGTAGTCGAGATGGATCAAACAAGTAGGACCGCGTGGCGATTTAGAGGAATGGGCAACGAAAAACATTTAGCGTGTAATTATACAACCACTGTAAATACACAGAGGGATTACATTTGAATAGATCAATAAAATTGATAGATCAGTCTTTCTGTCCACCCATTTGGTGACTGACCAAATAAAATGTTAAGAATACCAAAATTGGACAATATTATTTTATTATATTCTTTTTTTCATTTATTTTATATGACTTTAAATTATTTTATGACGTCATGTTGACAGACATTCTAAATAATATATAGATATAACTTTAGGCTTACATGAAGTGTATATATACAATGTTTTCTATATATACGGTATATATATATTATCTTCCAAGTAAAGTGTGATTTCCAGAAGTCCATTAGTTTTGTATTAGTGTGCTTAGATAGATAGATAGATAGATAGATAGATAGATAGATAGATACATAGATAGATAGATAGATAGATACATAGATAGATACATAGTACACAATATGTGGAGTTCCATAAATTTGCCTCTAGATGTCAGGATTTATTTCTAATTGTAATTTTTAGCTCAGTGGTCTCATCTTAATCCTGTCCAAATCTTTGCCCAACAGAAAAAGTTTCTCCCATCTGCTTTTGTTATCTTTAACAGTCATTTACATTAATGTAGTGCAATACGTCTTTCACTCTTCTGCCTCCCGCTCTGGAAAATCTTGCAAGAGATTTAGAGTGGAATTGTAGGAAAGCACAGAGAGAAAGAGAGAGCAACAGATACATGGAGAGAGATAGACAGAGAGATTGCATGCACGTGTGTGTACGTGTGGGGTGGGGTGTGTGTTTTTGTGTGCGTGTGTGTGTGTGTGTGTG
>CABFOQ010028485.1:5252-18316 GCA_900660455.1 Gephyroberyx darwinii | reverse complement strand
TAATGTTAGTTTTCCATTGGGTAAATATATATATATATATATATATATATATATATAAGTATTTGGCTCTTTTTTTGAAGGTTAACCACTTTTTCCTTCTTTTTCCTTCTTTCTCTCTTTTCCCTCTCTCTCTCCGTCTCAGTGTGTTTGTCCAGCTACGCAGGCTGGTCGGCAGGGCTGGTTAGCTGGCTGTAGTGGGCAGGCAGGGTGTGGTATCACTAGCTCCTGGCTGCATTAGTATTCTGCTGAGACATCCACATACGAACACCTTCTCCTTTCTCCTCTTCTCAGGGAATAATCAGTCTTGCTTTTCTCTCTCTTCTTCCCTACTCTTTGTCTCTCTCTCTCTGTCTTTTAGAAAGGCTTTTTTTTTTACTTTGTACCTGCAGGGACTTGTCCAAGTGTGTCAAGTGTTAACTACACATTCCTATGCAAGTCTGAAGCCTAACCTGATGTAGTAGTTGTCTGATAAAACACATACAACTCTCATGTGTCTCAATGTGAATATAGTTCTACTCACCCCTTCCTGCTCTCCCTTCTCCCAGAGAGGAGAAAGTGTGTGCAGAGTTACTGCAGTGCAGTCTGTCCTGTTTGTTGATTATCAGGTCCTGTTCCTATCACAGCCCCGATAGCATCTCCATCTGATCTGCTGCCAGAGACGCTACCTCACTAGCCAGCCCCAGCATCATACAGCCTTGAACAGCCGCTACACTGCTAGCCAGCACCCCATCCCATATCTCAGTATCAGGCCCAGATCTGCCATCACTCTGCTCTCTCATCGTCTCCTTATCTCCTTATTCCACCTTCCTCCCAGTTCTCATCCCCCCAAACCTCATCTTCCTCCTCATCTTCTTCCTCCTTTTATCCTCCTCTTGCAGAGTGACTGCCAGAGACAAGCTCGCATGGCAGCAGTGTTGTTCCTCATACTTGGTCTTCTTCACATAAACTGTCAAGGCGGAGTCAGAGAGTGACAGCACAGGACAACAGAGATTTGGAGAAAGACAGGAAAGAGGAAGAGGGAGAGAGATGGAATGAGAGAGAAAGAGGGGAGAGAAAATAAAGTCACTTGCATGTTCTACATGCCTCTCCCCTCTCTCAGTGACAACAGCCAGTATATAGAAAGAACAAGAAAGAGAAAGAGAGGGAAAGGAAGACACAGACAGAGAGTGTGAAATCTAAGAGAACACTTGAGGAAGCAGAGGAGCTCTGTGGACTGCAGCAGTAGCGTCCCATAACCCATCGATCGTCTATGAGGTCCGTGGATCAGTCACTTCCATCCAGCACAGCACACAACATGCAACACACAATACATAACACACAACCCTAACACATGGTGGCGCAGTGCTTGCACTGCTGCCTCACAGCAAGAAGGTTCTGGGTTCGATTCACGCCTGGGGCACTATTGACTCTGGGGTGCCCAGGTGGGTTATCTCCCAGGCCTTTCTGTGTGGAGTTTGCATGTTCTCCCCGTGCTCACATGGGGTCCTCTTCTACAATAAGGACACCAATTGGAAAAAACATGCAAGAAGAGCGCCATCTCCTGTGCCGTCCCTGACCACGACAGGGACCCAAGACCTGGAGCCGTTGGTCCCCGGCGCCGTAGAGGGCTGCCCACTGCTCCTGACTGCATCAACAGGATGGGATAAATGCAGTGAACTCATTTCCGCAGCCACCCTCCCTGCATGCGCGTGTGTGTTTGGCGGCCACCACCGACTGCGTGCTGTGTGTGTGACATAAATATGTGGATAAATAAAGTGTTCTTCTTCTTCATAACACGCAACATATAACACACTACCAAAGACGACACTGGATACAGCACGCAGCACTAAACACACAGCACAGGACACACGGCTCACAATCCTGACACATGACATACTGATAAATAGATCGCTGACTTACCCGACCTCCCATACTGTACACACTCAGAGTGATATGTGTGTGAATCATCTAAAAACCTATATATAATTGTCATGTGATATACAGTACATGACCATGCACAGGCCAAAGGATCACACAGGCAACAGTTTGGTTCAATGAAATTTACAGGTGCTTTCTCGCCAGCGTACTTGGCAAGATAACAACACAAGTAAAATGTTCTCTTGCAGTCAAACAGAAATCTTTTACCTAAATCAAGAACTTCTCAGACTTTCCCTTCCCAAGGAGCTTGATTGCGAAGCTCTACCTTCTTTTTTCCTCCAGTCTTTTCCCCCCTTGCAAACCTGAGGTCTCTGGGAGAAGACACAGAACAAAACAGAAAAATACATTCATAGCCCATACTCACAGGAAACCAGTGAGCTCTGTCCCTCTCCCTGGTGACCTTCCTGATTTTAAAGGATGTGACTGACGTTGATTCAGCTCAGGCATTGTGATTGAGGACTGACAGCAGCTATTTATGGTGTTGCTTTTTGGGGTTGAGCAAAGCAGCACTGACCATGGTGTTGGACAGGTGTGTTCTGCCTGATCGCTGCTGGCTTCTGTCCAAGCAGCTGGAGCCAGACAGTCCTCCATATCCTTCCATGGAGAGGTGCCTATACTTGGGTCTCCTGGCACCACAATAATATCACTCATGTGTATTATATTGTATTGTATGTTCTTAGTTTTTTCTTATAATTGTTGTAGTGTATATTGTAAAGTATAGTATAGTATAGTAGAATAGAGTAGAGTTGATCTAGTGTTTATAGTATAGTTTCTTGTTTTTATAGCAGTGTATCAATTAATCAATCAATTAATAGACCTCTCCGGTTTGTCTGTCCTTCACTGTTGCAGGCAGAGGCTTCCACCTAAGAATGTGTACTACTACCGCTGCCCTGACCACCGGCGCAACTATGTCATGTCCTTCGCCTTCTGCTTCGACCGGGAGGACGACGTCTACCAGTTCGCCTACTGCTACCCCTACACCTACTCCAGGCTGCAGCACTTTCTGGCTGGACTGGAGCGCAGGAACCTGCCCTACCTGCAGAGGGAGCAACTAGGACTCAGTGTGGTGAGTTGTAAGGGGTAAAGAATATGGGTGGGTAGAGAAGGAAGTGTGTGTGTGTGTGCGTGTGTGTCTGTGTGTGTTGGGGGGTAGTGATTACAGCTGGAGTGGAGTGAAGTGGAAGCGTAGATGAGGGGTGTGTGTGTGTGTATGAGACCCAGATTGGTAACTTGGGTGTGCCTGCCGGTCATAACTTCAGCCTCTCATGTTATTAGGACTGGTGCACCCTGAGATGAGGGAACTGTAAGCTTGTGCATGTGTGTGTGTGTGTGTGTATGTCTGTGTGTGTTTGTGCGCGCACGTACATTTATGTGCTTTTGTGAGTGTGTCTGTTGTGGGTGTGAGTGTGTAAGTGCCTGTGTGTGTAATCAGCAGAGCTCTCACCTCGGCAGTAGGAGCTAGTGGATCATACACACTGCCTCCAGTCGTGTCTGCTCTTATCAAATAATTGTAGGAGAAAAACTCATTAGAAATGCTTGAGAGATTACCACTTTTTCTTCTTTCCTCCAACATTTGTCAAGGAAAGCTTGCTGCAAGGGGGGCGCCATGAAAGTACAGGTATTGATAAGGCTCGCCTGGCCATAAAATACCAAGAGGACTATGATATTTCGAGAATATGGCTTGAAACGCCTGATGATATGGGTGAAAAAAATCTTAGAGTGATGCCTTTATGAATAAAAGATCTGGTGACATATTGTAATAATAACAAGTATTTCTACTTCTAATTCTACTCCCACTATAAAACCGTGTTCTTCTGTGTAACTTTAATCTTGAAACACACAATGCAAATTTGATTTATCTTTCATCTTTTCACCTGTGATGGGAAATCTAAAAACAAAAACACACAATGTAGACACGGCTACTTGCAGGGCAGTAAGTTAATTGTCTAGCAATGTTACTAGCCTCTTACAGAAATATAACTCCATTCATTCTTTATAGCATTTATTCTAGCGTTATACAATCTGTTGACAGCAGAGACAACCAAACATGTAAAAGTCATTAACATTACAGACTAGGGAAATAAAAAAGGATCTACTGATTGGATCTATAATCTGAGGATCAATGTACCCCATTAACCCTGCCTCTCCATTTGTATCTATTGGGTTGCATACAACATAGTGTAAATACTAACCTATACAATTGTACCTGTACAGCACCGTATTTTCCAGGCACAGCATTCCTCTGAGCAGACAGAGGGGAGCAGAGAGAGGAGAGAGGTTGGCTTGGCTCTCAGAGTCAGGATTAGTATTCATAGTCATAGAGAGGTTTTATGGTGGTATTTTTCTCTTTATGTTCTCTGGGCCTGGGTGGCAGCCAGCCCAGCCCCACCCTCTCATATCTCTTTCTCCCTCTGTCTACTCCCTCTCTCACTTTTTCCTTCTCCCCCCTCTATCTCATACACATATATAACTCCACACACACACACACACACACACACAGGTCAGAGGGGAAGGGATGAGATGGGATGAGGAGCGCTTTCTGGCTGCATCAAAGTTTAAAGAGGGATTGCTGCCCTTTCCGAGGCAGTCTTTGCAGGGACGCCACAATAGCATTAACCTTCTAATGGGCATGGGTATCTCATAAGGATGGAAATAGGAGCCAGGGCCATTTGCAATGGCATTCTTCTATCTTGCTGACTAATTTGTTTTCTGTAATATATTCCTTTATACATAATCTCAGCCATCCAGCCTGTACTGGAAGTCTAAGATATTGTAAAAAGGATGGCTATTTTTTTTTTTTTTACCTCTAGCTCTATTCATCATTATGAGCAGGAGAGGTATTTATTTATTTATAAGACAGGTATTTTTTATTACCTCTTAGTTCACGTAACATTCACTAAAGCACAGAATTGAATTGAATTGAATTCACTTGGGAGGGAGGGAGCAAGAGAGAGATGTAACTGTTCACATCCACTTCATTTTTTTTCTCTTGTAAGTAAGACTTTACAGTCAGAGTCCATGTCTCCCTGGCCAGGGCAGGAAGCTAACTGTCCACCGACCACAGTGACTGGTAACTCCCAGAATTTCCCGAGCCGCTTCAATATTTTACCATCCATCATCTGGAAGTCATAATCTATTGTAAAACCTATTGTAAAATTAGGTTATGACCTCTGGATGTTGGTTGGCTACCTGGTAAAGTGACTGGTAGAGTAGATAAAATTACAATCTGTAGCCGTATTTACCAGCATTTGGCGATTTGGTGATTTGGTGATTCCCCACTTTACCTAGCCCATCCTAAGATACTGTTTGTGGGGGTTTGCAGGCCCTTATTACACACATACACATACTTCATGTGCACACAAACACACACACACACGCATAGGCATACAAACACACATGCACACACGCACACACACATACATATTCACACACAAAGACAGAGTTTCTCTCTTTCCTTAGAGGAGAAGGTTTGGGGATTTTTCCTGTTCCTCTTCTGCTAGGTTCATGGCCCTGCATCCGTTCCTCTGGTCTCTGTGTGTCTGAACATTTCCTTTTGTAGATCGTCCTGACAGCATCTGAGTGAAGCTCTCTCTCCCCCGAGGGGTTGGTCCACAGAGACAGAGGGAGAGAGAGAGCACATGTTTGACCCACTACAATACTAACAAGCCTCTTTGAAAATAAGCCTACCGCTGCCTGCTTTCAAACTATTCCTTACAGTCCTCAAAGTGATGCCCGGGCCTCTGAAATTGAAAGCCCCTCGTTTTCCCGCCTTGCCAGTTCACAAAATGTTCTTATCGGTAGGCAGGGTCTGTCTTAGAGTTGCGGAGGCAGCAGTTTGGCTTTTCCTCTGCTGGCCCTGTGGGGAGGGCAGGGCTATGACACTATTAGTCACCCCTGACACAGCACAGCCTTTGCCTGTAGGCCAAATGGGAGGAATATGTAAGTGAGAGACATCAGGGTAGGAGAGGGGACAGGCCACTGGCCAGGCTCAAGGCTGTCGGAGACCCAGCCTACTCGCTACTTGAGAAGCCTGATTCCTTGCTAGTTATTATTGCTGTGAATACTTCCCATACCCACATCAAACCATTGATCTCATTGAAACCATTGATGTCACATTCACTTGCTTTCCTTTTGATATCTCAGAAATCAGGACAAGATTATGATAGGTCACCTGAACTGTGTTCACTGTGGTCAATGTCGACAGTAGTGACTTAACATTACTTAGGCTGTTGCGATTGAATTTTAGACCTAATCCTGTCTACTATCAGTGTTCAGGGACCATGTCTGGGTGTCTGCTCAGTGGGAGTGGAGTCTAGAAGAACAGTTTTTTCCCCATCTGGAGTAATAGGAGGGGAGTAGAGTGGAGTGGGCACTGCAGCTATATCTGCCTGGCTGCCTCCCTCTCCTTATCTCTGTGTTTGTACACTGTGTGCCAAGATCCAATCAATAGCCACTCCAGCCGTGGAGCGAGCAGAAGGTCAGCATCCACACTGGAGGAGCTGGGCTAGGCTAACTGATGGAGACACAGAGATCATAGGAGACACGCCATAGGCCAGCCACGTTTCTGCTGGGTGTAGGAGGATGAGATGAGGCATCACTGGCTGCTCTAGCTAGCTAGCATCAGATTGAAAATAATGAATTCCCTGTGTCCGATATTCCCTTTTCAAAACGTACATCGTTGTTTTGATATAACATTACTGTTTAGTTATGTTGCCATAGTGATCAGCAAAGTTGCCACTGTATCATAAATTATCTTGGAGTCAGCCAATCTGAGTCATCTAGAAAGCTGCCTATTGACAGCCATCAATGGTAGCTAGCTAGCAGAGTTGAAGTGATTAGATTAATGTATTGTACTCCTGTAAAACTATTTGGACCCCTAAAAGATATTAAAATATTATGGCAAATATCGTAATAATGCAGGAAATTGCATGTAGTGAGCGTTTTTTTTCTGGAGGAGGACTTCCAGACCCCCTGCCTTAAATGTACCTGTCCCTTCTGAGATGTAAACTACGCCCTTGCTTACGAGCCAAATTTACACAGTTCCAAACCAACAGTGAGCGAGCAAGCTCCTTGGCTATCGCTGCAGAAAGCTGGATTAAACAGTTGCCTCTCGCTGCCACTTGCGGCCGCCAAAGACTAAATGACATGAATTTACATAATGCAGCTTTCTCTTTTCAATATCTGTATTATTTTTGTTGTGTAATGATGCAATAATGTAATTTAATGATACAATAATACAGCTTTAAGTCTCATTTCAAACCTTTTGAGCCTTGGTTCTCTGGTATCCAACTTTGCAATTGAATTGTTTATCTTCATAAATATGAATTGAGCTGTCTAAGATCACAGGAATAGCACAATTCTCTTAGGAGTGGATTTTCACTTTTGTGTGGAATTGAGACATTGATGGCATTCAATTTTAGCAAGGGTTTTGCACATCATACAGTAACATCACAGCGTCCCTTGTCATCAAGTGCCATTTTTAATTGCGGTCGCTCATTTAACTTTCTCTCAAAGCCGGCTCTGAGAGCTGTGTTCTTGACACCGGGGCTATTCTGTGAATGGCTCTGTGATTGGTTTATAATGAAGAGAGCCCTCCAACCACTGAACCTCCTTGAATGGCCAACACCTGAATAGCCAATCAACACTCATTATCATGTGGATGAGCCGACACCATACAGTGAAACCAAATGGATGAGATTAGCTTTGAACACCCATTTGTATTTCAATAGTAAGCTAATAAATTCCAGACCTACAGGTTTGGTCTGAATACTAGTAAGACGTAAGCAGATTCAATCATATTAGCTGGAAGCAGAAGATAATGTATACAGTATCAGTATTATTCACTACAGTACTGCATAATAGACATATCCACTTTTCCAGAGGAGTCCTCTGCTGGTGTCCTCCATCCCCTGAATAAACTCAGGTTTTATTTAACTTTGCCTTTTGTTCAAATCCATTTAAATGAGACAGATGGTGCTGGGTAGGCGATTAGAAATGTTCGCTCTATATTCCAAAACCCAGATTTTTTAGTAGCTTCACTATCAATTATCCAAGACAGCCATGGCCACTTCAACAGTCAAGCAAGCTGGTACCACCCAAGTAAGTAAACCGCTATCCCCCAAGCCGAGAGGAAGCTCTAGATAACAGGCAGACTATTCATGAATTAGCTGTAGCCTAAACATCAAATAGAGAAGTAAACATTCTTTTAAGAGGAAAGCGAAATAGAAATGAGGACAAGGCAACTCAAGGAATACAGTCAGGTCAGTATATGGAAATTTTTATTTCCCCTACATTATCATACTTTCTTAAGTTAGTTAGGTTTCCCTTTGTGTTCATTCATGTTGTTAACTTTTTGAGTCTTTCTGTTACCTTTTTGCATTTTTGCTTCCTTGTTTTTGCATGTGTCATAAATTATTTTCTGTGCGGCCCGGGAAGGTTAGCAGTTGCCTTGGCAGGGGCTAGCAGGTATCTGGGATAAAAAACAAGACATTTTATCGCTTAATAATATGTTAATCACAGCCTACAGCACCTCACCGGCAGAACTCTCAGAAAACTCCTCAAAGAAGGAAAGGTCATTGTTGTATCATCGCAGGTTTCTTGGCAACGATTCTTGTTTTTATGCTGCTTTCCATTTGCCTTCATTAGTGAACGACCCTTATTCTATCACATGCTTTGTACCGACATGGCACCAGCTGTAGTCTAATGCTGGAATCTGAGAGCAGGTTGTGTAGAGACTGTCCTTTTACCCCAGACAGTAGACTGGGGAGGCTGGTCCAGAAGGAGCAGAAGATAAGCAGGTTTATGATCTATGACCTCGTGTTAGAGCTGTATGGCCTCTTATCTCTAACCAATGGTTCCCCCAGGATACTAGATGCTTTATTACGCATCCCCACCCCTGTATCTTTCTCATCTCTCTGCCGATGGAGAACGTGGTAATGAGGGAGAGGTGGTGCAGATTGGGAGGAGGTGGGGAGTGCATTAGGCATGGCTTTTAATGCGTAGCCTACTGTGAAGGGAGGGAATACAAATCGGGTGTCTGTGGTGGCACGTTTCACCTTACAGTTTTATGAAGTGCAGGTCAACTGTGTATTGGAAAATATGAGAGATAAATAGATAAAAGTATCACAGGTGAAGCTCCCTGAATTGGATGGTGCTATGTTCACGCAGCGCTGACCCCTTGTTGATCTTTATTATAATGTTGGCACAAAAGCACACAGATTTCGGGCTGCTCAGACAGAGATAATATTTATTTTGGAAATTGGAACTTATTCACACTTTAATGGCTTAATGCTCTGTCTCTTTCTCTCTCTCCTCTCTGTCTCTCCTTCCCTCCCCTCTCCTGTCTCTTGCATGAATAG
Source organism: Gephyroberyx darwinii (assembly GCA_900660455.1). Taxonomy (NCBI): domain Eukaryota; kingdom Metazoa; phylum Chordata; class Actinopteri; order Trachichthyiformes; family Trachichthyidae; genus Gephyroberyx; species Gephyroberyx darwinii. The sequence goes on along the minus strand of CABFOQ010028485.1, from coordinate 9,041 downwards.
GAACTAAGCTAATAAAAAGTTCTCTGAATCGGTTGTCATCCGTGGGCCTACGGTGCTGTGAACAGGAGTTCTGTGGCTGGTGGCTGGTTGAGGACTTGACTTATGAAATAAAAGCAGAAGAAGAATGTCATCTCAAACTGAGCTTCTGCAGCAGTCAGCAACCGCACTTCTCTCTCTTTCTCCTTCTCTTTGTCTCTTTCTCTCTCCTACCTTTCAGCTTTCTGAGGAAAAATCTATTCCCATCCTCGCGGCTGTGCTACGGCTGTCTATCTGTCCTCCACTGCCAATGAATATTTACTTTCCCTGCTTCCTAGATGACTCTCAGGATGGAGCACTGAGCAGGGAGCGCTCTCTCTGTCTCATTTGGGTGTCAGGACGCGGTTCCCGAGGGGGACACAGAGAGGGAGCAAAACAGATAGCGTTCAGGGCTTTTAATAAATCAGAATACACCTTTCTGACAGTGTAATTGCTTTCCATTGCCCGGCCCAAATTTACCAGGAAGCAGCAAAAAGAAGGCAAGGAGGGGAGAAAAGAAGAGAAAATAAAAGACAGAGAGGAGAGGAAAGCAGAGCGGGCTGTACAGTAGATCAGTTGTTCAGGGGTAAAAGAATGAAAATTAATGAAAAGAGAGTTGCTCGCCCTCCAAAGGCAGCCAAGCTTGAAATTCACTTTGAGGGAAACTTAATTTGTTGTAAATGGGCAAAAAACATATTACTGCGCAGCGCGGAGAGGGGCTGCGCCGTGTGTCCGTCTGCTGCGTCTGTCTGTCTGTCTGCGTGTTTGTGGCAGATGAGGATGCTATGCTCTGAATAGCTCAGCTGAGAGGAGAGAAACACAGGAGTCTGTTAATAACTCCAGTAACAGCATTCTCTTTCTACATGACTGCTCTCCAGCACTCCCTTCTAGCACGTCTGAATACAACCCCAGGATGTGTTGGAGAACTTGTCAAAAGTTACTTGCAAAGAATAAAGTTTGGCCTGATCATATTGTGTGTGTGTGTGTGTGTGTGTGTGCCTAGGTTGGTGTGTGTGTGCATGTACAGTATGTAGTATGTATACTGTTAATGAGTGCCTGCATGCTTATTTGTGTCTGCTGCATTCACATGTGCATTAGCCTGTATTAATTCTGCAGGGTTAGACTATTTTTTAATCTCAGATGCGGTGAGGATCGATCCAGCCCAGTATGTTTAGAGATAAGCTAGAGGCGAAAGCCAGGCATGACTGACAGGTCATGGTTAAAGGATATCATTGCAGACTTGCAGGCTGTGTTTTATCCTCGCCTACAGATACAGACCTCACCACTCCACAATCCTGTGTGATAGGAATTCTCTATGAAGCAGATCAGACTGCACACAGCATCAAGTCCTTGACCCAAGCCAATGCAGAGAGCTCTTAGATGCCATTTCCTCAGTGTTCCCATACTACGGTCTTCAAGTGGATGAGAGGATATGAATGCTTTATGCTCTTCCGCGCCCGAGTGTCAGCGTTGTTTCACAAGTCCTCAACCCCAATGTACAGCACTCAGTGATGTTCTCTATGGTCCTTGGAGGAGCTTAGAGTCAGATGCTGTCTAGTGTATTAGCTACATGGCCTCTTTGAAGGGCTGTGGATGTGGCGTGGGATGCATAATCTACAATATAGGCAGTAAATGAAGATAAACTGTATCGATTTGAAGGGTAAAGCAGTACTTTCATGCAGTGTTTCTAACCCTTTCCAGGCCTCTTCTGCCCCTCTCCAGTCCATTGGCCTCCCACCTATCCTTGGGCAAGGGCCCTGACTCTTCACCCTCCCCCAGGCTCGGCCCCTCTGACTCGGGCCAGCAGCTCGGCACGCCTGGGGGGCCTGGAGAACCCCGATAACAAACAGCTCTACCCAAGCCACTGGCCCCCACACGCCCACACAGGCCTTTACCCATCACACACAAACACCTTCCTCTCATTCCAGACAGACCTTTTTCCTTTTCTCCATCGTCCCACATCCGTGTTGCACAAAATACATTTTCTTCTCTCTTTTTTTCTGTCACTTTTTTTTTACCTGAAGTGAGAAGGAAAAAAAAATGAAGGAAGTGACGGGTCCCATTTTTCCTCCACTTTTCTATTCTCTCTCACCTCTCGTTTTCTTGCTCTCCCACTGCCACACAGCCCCCTCTGTGTGTGTGTTTGCTTGTGTGTGTGTGTGTGTGTGTGTGTCTCCCATGCTGGAGCGTCTGCCTGAGTGTGAGAGAGATGGATGCCAGAGTCCCTTTCTCTCTCCTTAGGCGCCGTGTCTCTCCTCTCTCTTCTGCCCGGCTTGTCTGCACCTGCATATTGTGATATAGTGCCTCTGTTCAGCCAGTCGATTGCCTTTAACAGGACCGGGGCACACTGGCCAAATTGAAAGGGATTGCGGCCTGCTTTTCATCAGAGTAGTGGGAGAGCAAGGTGCAGGGTCCGGGGGGCACATGGGGGCATGGAGGAGATGGGTGGGTGTATATATCGGGGATCTCTTTCTGTTTCTCTCTATCTCAAATTGTTTGATGCCATCTGATGGTTGTGTAAACATTATTTGGGAAATGAGTATTTTGTTTTCCTATCAATTTATTCCTCCATTTCCATGCAGGAGTTCCTGTTGATAGCGAGGAGGAAAATCAACAGCAGTCTTGAAGAAATATGTCCTCATTTTCCATTTGTTTGCCTCATCCTTTTGAGACATGTCATATATGTGAGCTTCCTCTTTTCAACTTGGCATCTTCATTTCTTCACGGAAGAAAGAATTTGAAAGGCCTCATCTCTCTAATGAAATATTCCTCTGTGTGTGCTTTAATGAGTTAGCAACACGTACTTTCAGCTTGTTATGTCAGTGGAGTGGCAGACAGACATGCAAATATGTAGCCGAGATAGTAAGACAACACCTGAGAAGCGCATCCCAGAACAGAGGGAAAGAAATATGAATAGCACAGGGAATGCTGCTCGCATCAAAGGGAATTAAATGAAACCCGTTAACACTAACAACAAAATCTAACAAGGCTTTGTTGAATTAGTGAATGGAGAACTTCAAGTGAACTTCCCTGTAATGTTTAGAGGTTGTGTACCATCACTTCCTGCACATCCTGTCACTGCTGGAATCTATACATTTTGCACATTTGTACTTATTATATCTACTTTTCTTATAATAATAATAATAATATAATAATAATAATAATAACCTGTATTTGCATAGCATTTTTCAAAACACAGTTACAAAGTGGTTTATAAAATAATAAGAATCAAGTCTACACAAATCTTATTTATATCCTATTCTTTGGATGTATCCTATTACTACTTACTGCTGCTTAGCCCAATTTTGGTGATCATTAAAATTTCCTCTAATCTATTTTTTCATAATTTTAGTTTTTTAGTTTTTTAATTTTAGTTAGCTTCGTGTTTCCAAAGTTGGGAGTTGCATGAATGATATTGTGTCTATTTTTCCTTTTTGATCACTTGAAGTTTTTCTCATCCTAATTGTCCATCATGAATGATAGAAAGTGAATCTATTCACATCACAGCTCAGGATAATTGATTGACGATAGTCAGACAGATTACCGGTGTCAGTTCTGCAGCCCGGTGCCTGCATGCTAAGTTCCAAGGAAAAGACTTGACTCCAGTGACTGATGGCTTGAAATAGCCGTGGATGTGTATATGACTGATGGAGACGAGACTCCTTCCTTCTTTCCATCCTTTCTTCCTTCCTTCCAGCCTTCTTGCCTTTCTCCCTCCCTCTCTCCCTCCCTCTCTCCCTCCCTCTCTCCCTCCCTCCCTTTTCCTCCTCCTTG
>CABFOQ010028478.1:1560-16189 GCA_900660455.1 Gephyroberyx darwinii | reverse complement strand
GTGTGTGTGTGTGTGTGCGTGTGGAGGGGGGCAGCCTGTGTGCTGAAGCACGATTGATGCTTTGTGTAGCGTCTGAATACAAATGAAGGATTTGTCAAACCGCAATATTTGGGTCCCAATAGATTACCATACGGCACCGGGGTAATTATGCACACAGTTGATTGAATGGAGTCAAAACAGGGGGAATGTGTAAACTTGTGGCTGCCGCCGCGATTGATTTCCATGGAAATGGGGGAGGTGACACGCTCACAAACACATGCACATACACAGACAAATGCATATGCACACACACAGACGCACAAGCACGCGTACAGGCACAGGCACACATTCAGTTACATGTACATAAAAACCCACAATGAGATGCAGAGGCATACAAATGCAGACAACTAGTCGACTAGCAAAAATCTGTGTGAGCACACACACATACACACATACGCACACAAGGATACACACATTACAAAAACACAGGGGTGTGACACCCAGAAATACCACCAAAAAATCCAAATTGAGAAATGTGTTGGCAGAAAATATTCGCAAATACAGCACGCTTACGCTTCAACTTGAAAAGTAAAATGACAGTTAATTTATCTTTTCACCTCGGATGTGCAGGTTATTATACACGAGCGCGCACACACATGCACCCACACCCACACATACGGGAGGGAACTCAGAGGTTGTTCGGAGGAGAGGCTAGTGGATGAATTGGAGGTCATAAGCTAGATAGGAGTGTGATTTATTCAGCCAACCCCCAGTTAGGGCTCAATCATTCCCCATGGGAGACCAATAGCCCATTCTATTGCTGTCTTTATTGTGTTCACACACATTTTGATTGTTTCCTTTTATCATTATTCCTGCGGAATTAAACACAGCATGGAACAAATGCTACAGGCATTTCTATTATGCATTATTGTCACATGGCAGCACACACACATTTCTTCTGCAACCATCATAAAGACTTTTGGTGCCCCTATGATGTCTTTCTTCTGCCCACAGATTCATCAGTATGCTACAATTCATGGTTTAATTTCAAGTAATTAAGTATATGTTGTGAACACAAAACAAAACAAGGAACAGAGCAGTTATAAACGAATGCTATCAAATGTCCTCTGGCTCATCTGAAATGATGTAAAGTTCATTGACATTTGTTCTTTTCTTACCAAACACTCCTTTTACATGTTGGCCTTTTGCAGCAAGTATAATAATTTCAGGCTTCAGTGGAATACAATGTAAGTATTGATCATTTAGTTTCTAAGGTAGGCAATGTGTAGAGAGGTTTAGGTCAGTTCAGTTTCCCTTTATTCAAAGTTTGAGATAATTCAGAAGTTGGCTAATGCATTCAATTCTTATTTAAATGCCATATCACAGGTGATATTTTCCTCCAGAATTGCATTCCATGCTACCCATTTTCATTCCACTCTAACAGATTCCCATTATGCACTTTTGTCAAACTCAATTTTCTGCGCTGTCCATTTAAATGTCTGAAATGTTGAAAATGGCCTTGGTCTTACCCTCTACAAGAGACAGTTTCAAGACAGTCTTGTTTGAGGAATGTGGAAAGCACAAAGTTGTTGTCTGAGTGAATAATAACATCAATAGGGACAGTTGTTGAGTCCTGTAACCTCCTTATACAACAGCAAAACAGCAAACACTACATTTTCTCATAACATGCCAATGAAAAACTGTTGAAAAAAAAAGGTGATCAGATTACATATAAAAAGAGGACTTGAATTTTTTTTCCAAGACATAGCATTGAGCTCAGGTGCACTAAAAACTCCCCCATTCACCTCAGCCTTCTTTTAAGTTGATCTTGTCAGACAGTGTCTCTGTCTCTCTGTGTCCTTGCACTACAAAGGTTACCCTGTAGAATCAGATAGGATGGCGGCAGTAAAGAATCACTTCTGTGGTCGCTGCATCGCCCACGTCTGGTCTGTGCCACCTGCCCCTAGAGGATGGTGTGTGTGTGTGTGTGTGTGTGTGTGCGCGCGTGCATGTATATGCATATTTGTGTGTTGTGTGTGCATATGTATGCGTGTTTGTTGGTGAACACGTGTGGGTGTGTGTGTTTGTGTGAATGTGTGTGTGTGTGTGTAAATGAAGCAGGTGGCGCTGCTTGTATAGGAAATGTCTACACCAATCAACAGAGACCCCCTCAACCTTGGGATCCAGGGTCCCGCCCAAGCCTCAGTCACATCGTCTAGAAAGTGGAAGAGACACACAGACAGAAGCTGTTATCCAGCCTTATTTACTCCCCCACTCAACAACACACTCCCTGCACCATTTTCAGTGAAAAGCACGAGGGCCTTAAAGGGAAAATCAGCTCAAATTTAACTTAGAGCTAATACTTCTGGTCATTTCATTGTTGATGAAAGCAGATGATAGCATCCATGTAAGTATGTGGAAGTATTTTTTTCCTAAGACTGTTTAAAAGGCTAAAACACATCATCAACTATCCCTAAAATGCAGAATCCACCAAATTTCATAGGTTTGCTAGATATCTGCATACGGCATACTTTCATGTGCGTTTCTCAAAGGATATCGTGAAGCAAAGATTTCAAGAGATACTTGAAGAGATACTCAGTGAACCCCGTCCATTGTCAGTTTGAGATCCAAACATAGAAAGATCCAAACAGGAAATCCAGTATTAAAAATATAGATTTATATACCGTTGTATAAGAAACATAGGTCTAGCTTTTTTGTTTTCAAAGTAAGAGATGCTGGGGCCAAAAGATAATGCAGATAAAGCTTCTGAGATGTTGTGGAGTGCAGGTTAGACAGTGATCTGTGCCTGTAGTAAAGGATCTTGCCTACACCCCACCTGCAAAGAGACAATCTCACGATGAGCACCAGGTCATCATGAACGAACGAGAGATTTCACTTACTACCTGAGTTTCGACACATTCTCGTAAAAATTCAGTCTTGAGTCCATGATTGCTTTATACCAAAGGACACCAAAGAGGGAAACAGGAAATAATTTCCCTTGCTTTTTGATTTTGACATTCCAGACACCAGAATTTCAGTTGGACAAAGAGGGCAAATCTAGGGGTCTCAATATGGAGGGATGGGACAATCTTCTCTATTGCAGCCCCACTCTTTGATTTAGGCTGATAAGATGAGTGTGTTTTTACGTTAAAAAACAAAGCATCTGTCATCTCCTCTCTGTGTCATGTCAAATCACTCACTTCACTCAACTAACACTGAGGGGAAAACGTACCTGTGTAATGCAGAACCCCTGATCTCTTTGAGCACAACATTAAAAAGTGAGCGAATAAAGAAATAAGTTCACACACAGAAAGGGTAAAGAAAAAAGAAATCGTCCGTGTGGGATTTCAATTATGATCTTTTTTCTCTCGCCTTCCCTTTTTAAATAGAGGTCCTCGATTAATTTCAGAAAGGTTTTCTCCCATTTTTCTCCCCGCTTCCTCATTTTCATTAAAAGTCCCTGTTGGAGCTCTGCACGCTTTGTATTGCATTAGCAGGTTAGCCAGGGGAGCTGATACTTGGGGCCGCCGTTTTATTACAACCCGTGTCTTTGAGATGCAATGTAAATCAGCAGGTCAGGGGGTCGGCGGCATGCATTAATTCAACGCTCTGGATGAAACGATGAGAGGAGCCTTGCCTCCAAGGACCTGTGGTATATTGCCCCCTCCCCATCACAAGCAATAATATGTAACATAGGACAACGACCTTTAAAAAGTGTGTATTGTTAACATTTGAAAATTGTTTTAACTAAAACATGTGATGTTAATTAAGTTTCATGTACAACTAGTGCACAGCAACCTGACAGGTATTTAATCAGGAAGGATTGCAAGAAACTAATCACACAATTTAAGTTTCTATTTCTTCAATCTTCTAAACAATATCATTAGGTTAGTTTTGACAGTTTTGACTTCCTTCTCATTTTATAGATGTAATTAATACTTGAATAAAATACAGTGACGTCTATGAATATGTTGGATGTTCTTAAGGGTTAGGAAATGTATCCTGTCATAATAATTCATTTGGAGCTGCTTCATAGATAGATAGTATAGTGTAGTATTGACGGGGAACTCTGCATTCTTATATCAGATCACTGCATAGATTTTGATCTGAAGCTTTTTTTTCATAAAACATGTATGAAATAATACATTAATTATTATTTTATGTATTATACACAAAGACAAGTCAAACACAATGGACATGGATCACTACTTAGTTTTGAGGCAACACAATTAATATTAAACCTTGAGAGGAATCCCTTTAATTGAAGGGTCATTTACTGATGATGTCTTAACTCCAATAGTTATTACCAAAGCTACATGCAGTGCTGAGCTCAGAGATGTCGAAAATGTGATAAAAAATGTACAGTTCTGAACTGCAATGCAAATTGATCCCGCGGAGCAAATTGATTCAGTGCTACTTATCCGTGAACTGAGAGCATGTTATCTAAGTTATAGCCTGAAAAGAACAGGAAAAGAAAAGGAAACTGGACACCATGGATTCCCATCTGACAGACTGCGGCTTTAGATTCTCGGCCATATATTTGATGGAGTTTCTGACAGTATCACAGAAAAATTACTTTATTCTTACATCTTAAAACCTGCTGCATGCGTTCAATAAAACTCCTAGGTGCATCTCAAGAATCTGGCAAATAGAGATGAGCAAAGAACTCAGTACAGCATTTCCTTCATAAGTAGATACTCATCAGGGTTTACAGCGGCCAGCAACACTTCAAATCACAGTACAGCATATCCCCACCTCTCTGAGGAAGGCTGAATTTACTGATTCATCTGTCCTTAGGTAATAGGAAATCGGTCGACACAAGAATTTCTCCCAGCTGCCTCACATGAAGGAGAGTAAAGAATTAGTGATTTCTGACATACTGTGGAAAAAAGTAACAGGAATTCAAAATGAAAGGAAGGAAAAGGAATAGAAGTCTCATACACTGTATATTGGAAAGCATTTTCATCTTTTCTATTCATTTTCTGTTTCAGAAAGGATGGTTTCTAAGGATGCTACAGCAGTCATAGGAATATGTTACAGTTTTACTAGTAGGTAACTCTTAGATTGGAAAAAAATGTATTCAATTCGACAACATACATCTTTCAAGGACTGAAAGCTCCTATTTTTAAATGGAAACCTTTATAAACCATGACCACTGATCAATGTAAATGAAGTCTCCAAACATCAATTCCAACATCCATAAAAATCAAATCACTCAGATGGCTACTAAATCAGATAATTCCACAACTTGCCCAACCAAACTGACCCTAGCCTCATCATTACTGGCAAATTCAGACAAACGGTTGGTTGCAGCTGCTCATTAGTGTAGGTGCCTTTTTAACTCTGGTCTGGCGAGATGCGGTTTTTCTTTTTCATCTTTAATTTTCCTCCTCAGCTGTGTTCCTCAACCCTCCCTTTCCTCCTTTCCTCATTCAAAACATTCAATGTGCCAGAGAAGCGGAGTGTGAGAGAGAAATAAACAACAAGAAGGTGTGGGGGAGAGACAGAGAGCACAATTGTAATAGAGCACCCATGCATAGTATATGTATGAGCATCATATGAGTGCGCACTGTCATGTGCGTGTGCGTGCGCATTGAAATTGCATTCATGTGTCCATAAAGAGAAAGCATGTGTGCTGTGTGTTTGTGTGAGTTGCAGGATATATAGAGAGAAAGAGAGATAGAGGACTCTGTGTATGCATGCATTAGCGTGTGCACATATCGAGTGTATGTATGCATTGTACGTGTGTGTGTGCGCGTGTGTGCGTGCGCATGCAGAGAGCATGGATGGGTGTGATGGCTATGCAGTCTAATCACCTGCTGCTGCAGTGAGTCCAGAACCCTCTTAGCAGATGCCCCCTTTGGGCCGCCTCCACCCGCGCCAGCTCTCCTATGAACGCACACTTTAATTAATAATCAAGCTAATTGGATAGAGGTCCCCCATAGAGCAGCTGATGTGTATGTGTGAACGCGTGCATGTGCGTGTGTGCCCGTGTGTTTGAGAGGGAAAGGCAGCCACCGTTTAAGTTCTGCTCTCCTTGTGCAAGCTAAGGATGATAGTAAAACTTGATGGTGCTCAAGAGGCAGCTCCCATTTTATAGAAATGTCTTCCTTATAGGTTGTAAAACATGTACCTTTCGCCACCCTCCACACTCCAAATGTACAATAAAGTAGTAAAGTAGCACTGGATAGCTGCATTTATTGCATAAACACAGGTAAATAAATGTTTCAGCAGAAATTTGATTTTATTCCAGAAGCTGACAATGGTATGATTCAGAATAAGCAGTTTTCATTCAAACTCTTTGACAAGGTTTTAAGTGAATTGAAGGAATTCCATTTGAACCATTTCGAGTACATGTATGAATTACTAAAGGTAAATGTGAAACGTCAAGCCATTTCTGTTTGTCATCAGCCCATTCTCTTTTTCCCACAATGCACAAGGTGGGCATTATGAGCCAAATTCAGATCAGTAATCACACACGTAGCCTTATATACCAGTGTTTTGGTTTTGGGGGTTTATTGAGTAGTATCTAATTAAGATGAAAGTAAGTAACAGTTCAATTACATGTTAACATTTAACATGAATGTGGAACGTGGAATAAACTCCCATAATCCTTCCTTATATTTAACAAGACAAAATCATGTGCATGTCTTGACGTCTCTCATATTTGAGTTGGCAGTGCCGAGAGATGAGAGTCAACCTTTGACCAACTAACTGAAATGATGCATTTTATGGTTTTTCCTGCGTAGTTTGTCACGAGGTAACGCCAAACTGCACTCTCTCACCCCATGTTGCTCGCTCACCCAGTGTTACAGTCTCGCTAATATGTGTAAGCTTTGCAACTGCACTGGCTAATCAACACTTGACAATTATGTGGTTATCCTGATTATTCTGGGACTGTAGTTTAAACAGCTGGGGGACAAAGGCAATGTGTAGGTGCAAACTTGAGATATTTCTTTCCCATAGTTCCCTGAATGTATAGGGTTTGTGTTTTGTTGCTTCACCTTGCTTTCCTACTGAGAAAGGACTATGGAGAATTTATAATATCTCTCTCTCTCCCTACCTCTCGCTCTCATCATCTCCCTCTACCTCTCTCTACCTCTCTTGCTCCACCTTTCCACCATCTCTCTCCGTGCCCCCCTCCCCCAATCCTCCTCCTCTCCCTCCCTTTCTGTCTCACCCTCGTGGAGGTTTGGAAGGGAAGGCGGTGGGCGCTGCAGGCCAGTTCTCTATATTAGATGTCAGGCCTCAGATAGAGACTCAGGCCTGTGGGTAAACACTTTGACAGCTTCTACAGAGGATATTTTGTCTGTGAAATGGAGTCTGGATTACTCCGGGTGAAAAAAAGACAGGAAAAGAGACGGAAAGAAGGGGGAACGAGAAGTCTCACTCTTCCATAATTGCTTGCCTCTGCCGATGCAAGGGATGGCATTTGTTTGAGATTAGTGGCCAAAAGGTAAAAACGTACCCACAAGCCGATGATTTCTTTTTCAGTTATCTGTGTGATAATTTGTGCAGACCGCGTAGTGTCTCCAGTCATTATGGTATATCATGATGCTTGTGTAGTAGGACCATTACTCACTTAAGGATGATTGGTGGATTTAAACAAATGCTACATAACTTTAAAAGTGATGATGGAGAAGTTTCTTCCACAGAATAGTTCAAATTACTTAACAATCTAAATATCTAAATACACTGTAACTAAGTCAAATCAAATCAAATCACATTTATTTGTACAGCCCTTAATCACCGTTACAGTCTCTAAGGGCTTCACAGTGCCCAATGTGTGAAAACAATAAATGGTTAGTACACGACATCCTCCAACCTTGGACCCTCACAGAGGACAAGGAAAAACTCCCAAAAAACCTTTTAGGGAAAAACTGGAAGAAACCTCGGGAGGGACTACTCCGAGAGAGATCCCCCTACCAGAACGGTTGGGCGTGCAATAGATGCCGAGTTTGGGAAAGCAGCGTATACACAATCCATAAAAGTTTATTTGGGTGGGATGTCCAGATCTGATGTGCACACGGCAGCAAAACGGCAAACGGCAGCTCAGTCAGTGTCATAGGACTAGGGGACCACACAGGCACCAACACTGCCCAGATAGGATAGGATGAATGCAAACGCCCGCTCAGTCAGCATCGTCCTAGGAGTGGGGGGCCATGCAGACGCCAACTCTGCCGAGCTGCAGCCTGGAACAGATAGCAGACACACCCACACACACCCATAGACGCATTCACACAGACAAACATGACCAGTGTCAGTGGACAGAAGCTAAGGAAATAAGACTCTTTGTTTACATTTGGCATCACCAAATTCGGTAACACCAAATACTATAAATCTCCTGATGCTATGAGATTTGCCCTATCTTCATTCTATAGCATGATGGAAAAAGCTCTTCAGTTCCATGCCACAGAATTGCAAAACTAAAATATAGGGACTTTTTGCAACATCTTCTCTGTTTATGATGGTATTAAAAATCATGAGCGTAGAAAGTGTGTGCGTGCATGTGTGCATGGTGCATGTGTGTGTATCTAAGTGTGTGATGGAGACAAGGGGGAGGGCGTACAGGAAGATTTCTTGGATGTGTGAGCTTCAGTATGGCAAATTAAATTTGAATGCAAATGCAGCGGTATTTCTTGACAGTCGGTGATAAAAACCCTATTATGTTTAATGATATGCTTTGTGAATGTGCATGAGTGGAGAGTGGTCTGAAACTCAGGAGGCCATCTTTGAGTCTCTGCACCCACTCTATGGTGGCTTTGAACACTGGAGGTATGCATGTGTATGCACACACATGTGTATGCACTTGCATATCTGCATGTGTTTAGGTTGATAGAGTCTGCAACGCAGCAACTTTTCTCATAATTGGGCTTCGCTAGAATGGTAAAGATTTTCTCCAAAAAGCTATTACATTTAGGTGGGCTTATCCAAACCTCTAAGGAATAACATGGAAATTATTTTTGAATAGCTCAGCTGAAATCAAGTCCTTCACCTTCTTCCATGTCTTTTTCATGTTTTGATGGCTTTCTCTGAGCTGTACTGTAGAATGATCATTCACATGTCATGCTTCCAACAACGCCGCATTGAAAGATTCTCTTGAATCCATTTATTGAGTAAGCCGTCTGTTTTTTCTCATACCTTGAGGCATGAGGGGAGGTAAACAGTGAGGGTTTTATAAGGTGGCTTTCCAGCAGGAACACTGAGAAGGGATGGGAGTGGAATGGGATGGGAGTGTGTTTGTATTGTCTCTCTCTCTTTCTCTCTCGCCCTGTGTGTGTGTGTGTGTGTGTGTGTGTGTGTGTGTGTGTGTGTGTGCATCTAAAACGTGTGTTTGTTTTCTTAGTGGGGGAGTAGGTGTTTAGTGACCTGTCCATTCACAGTAAATTGATTTGCCCTGATGTCCCTGTCCACTCATCTCTATTTCCCAGTACGTCCTTGTGCCTTGTGGAGATGCATAGTGAATCAGGCTGTGTCATAAAGGCATTTGCATTGATCATCACACAGACACACACATGCTGTCACCTCTGTTACATGCTCTTATTGCTGAATGTGTATGCATAAACATTCTGTGCATTTATAGAGTACGTTGAATTTTTTTATTATAACTATATTTGTTTTCAGTTTTTATTAATACATTAAAGGTACTATCTGCACCTTTTTTTCCCTTGAGGCAGGAAGTGGATTGTTAGTCCCGCCCTCCTCACCCTTCGTTGGTCAAGTTCCTGCCCCAACACTTGTCACTCATCTTGATGAGCTGTCAACCTTGAAACGGCATCTAGCCTGAGGCTGAGGTAACCAGCATCTGTAAAGCCACCACAAGCGTTGAGGAAGCTGCACAGGCAATCTGCAATAAAAGCATTGCTGGTGTTCACTGTGTATACGCCCCAAAACATCCCAAACATCATTTAAAATCCAATTTCAGGCAAGGATTTAGGCATATAGATAGACACAGATTGATCAGGTATAATAAATCCTTCCTTTAGTTTTATTTTAAAGTGAAAGTTGCATATTTTAGCTATAAACTATATTTAAACTTTTTTTTTTTTTTTAAATACATATTTGACATATTTGACAGTACAGCCTATGATGCTTAATTCAGAAAATGCATGGGAGAGGTTCATTAAGTTGTACGTTTTGCTACTTGCACAGTGCCTGCTTGGTCCTGCAGTGGGGCTCAGGGGGTTGGCTCTAGCCAGGTGGAATGAGAACAAACAAGCTGTCAGAAGCAATCACATCTCCCAGACTCTGGATATGTGAATGCACCAACACATCTGCCCATCAGGGCTCCAGAGCCAGGGGCCAGTGTCTGGGGCCCCCAGGGCCACATCACAGACAGAAAGGCTGGCACTGGAGAAGACTGTTGTCTTATTATTGTTACACACAAAGGAAATAAAGCAATTTTCTAGGACTCAACTTGCCTGTCACTTGAACTGACCAGCAGATGGATTATGCTACAAGATCCTCAATCTGGAGGGTGTTTCTTGATCTGTAACATGAAAGGCACTTGAGCAAGTACAGTAGGTCTTGTTTTTGGAGACTTCACTTCTAGATCAGTCAAGTTAACACCATCCTCACCCTGAGCAGTTGTTCCATATAGAAAACCGACCCAAACCAGTGAAGCCACACACTCCATACAAAATGCTGCCTGTATCTTCAACCAAATTAACTTCAACCAAACGTTCTTCCAGATAAATATACACTAACAGGTGGGGAAACACTGTAGCACTTTCCAAATGAATCTCTTAAATGCCTGTCCCTGGATTCATTTAAGTTACTTATCGTTTCAGTTCATTATTTTATGTTCTGAATGCAATCGTGTTTAAACAAGCAAAAGTTAGAGAAAGGACTGCAGGGAGTCAAAACATGAACTGGAATGGAACAAATATGCTTCTCTGCTAATTCCATGAGGGAGCGTGCCTCTCTCAAAACCTGTTTACCAGCAGAAACTGCTCTTTCTAGTTTTAATCCTCTCCTTTTGAATGACAGGATTATTTTTTGTGGCGAGAAAACATTTGAGATAAGTATCACTATCTCTTCTCCCATCACTCCAACTGCAGGTTATTGAATATCCCAGTGGAGGGGAAAAACTAATTACGAAACGTGTCTGGCTAAGAGAGTTATCTGAGAGATAGCCCGCAGTGCAGCCATGTTTTAGCCCTTTTGTTTTTTTGTTGTGCAAACTAATTAGTTTTTTCTCTTGTTTTTAATGGAGAAATGCTCAGCTGCTCCGCAAACTAGTAATGACCTTCCATCGAAATTATGACACCAGCAGATGTAAAGCTTTTGATTAAGCCCATTTACATCGGGCCCGCACTAGTTGAGATGTTCAGCTCTGATGCTCAGGATTATAAGTCCCATTCTGTTTTGCCGTAGGTGGAGCGCTTTTCCAAATTGCTTTCATTGTGAATATTAAATCTCTCTCCAAACTTTGATAAAACCTTTAGATGTTACTAAATTCACTGTATATGTTTGCATTTTGGAGAGCATTCCATGCAAACTTTGTTAAGAAGCTATTATTTACACATGCAAGTTTGTTTGCCAGCCATTTAAAAGCATAATTTCAAAAATGTTACTCAACTAAGCTCTCTGGTCCAAAATCACAATTGACTTGGCTGGAATTATGTGTGATGTACTGTATTAGTTCAGTATTTTGGTATTTAACTTGGGGATAAAACAATACAATTAGCTGCTCTAGCGGATGACTGCCCAAATCCCTGGAATGTTAGTCTAATAAACTCTGTTATTAATGCAAGTCAAGTCCTGTTGACCATTTTGACACCAGTAGATTGCTCATTACATACTGTGGTAACATCATAAACTAAGGTGATTTGAAGAACAATATTGTGTTGTGGACTTAGGATATGAAGTTGGATTAACTTAAAAAAAAAATGAGGATAAGTTTAGTTGAGAATGATATCAATACAACAAGAAAGATCTTTTTATAATGAGAAAATATCTCATTAAAAAGATATCACAAAGATATCAATAAGAAATAATTTCAATTTAACGAGAAAAGAGATCTCATTATCACGTGAAAAAACATCTTGATATAATGAGAAAAAAACATCTTCATTTTGGAGGTGTTGGCATCGACCCGTCTGTCTGCAAGCATCTGCAGGCTACGCTTACCCATAACCCCCTTCTTTGCGTATCTACGCAGAAGTATAACTCCGCCTTTAGCCTACCAAAGCTAGCATGCAGCATGCAGTAATGAGAGAGCAAGCGGACAACTTTTGCCTGTCCTCATAAAAGCAAAAAATTCATTGTTTTTTCTCCCCATTACCCTTTACGGGCTTCATATGTATAAAGACTGCCGTTCTCATAAAAGCAATAACTTAAAGATGTAAATGTACAAATCTATAGCTCTCTTTGAAAATCAACACTCGCGAAAATCAAAGAACAAAGCATTGTATACTAATAACTGAAAAGGATCTGAAAAGCGTCTTGACAAGTGGTTAAAGAGCCAATCTGTTCTGAGCTCTTGCCATGTTTGATGAATCTAATGAGGCAGAGGCTACAGTGTATTGCAAGCAGGGAGCTGTCCGCGGTGCTGAACACAGACCTAACAAGTGAGTTTCATGTTTTTAAGCTGGCAAAACATCTATAAGAATAAAGCAAAAGTAACAATAGGCCTACCTTTGCTCTGTCTACATTACGATGCCAGTGGATCTAAATAAACTATCGCTACTAAACTATTAGGTCACTACCTACTAATGAAGCTTAGCGTAAGTTCAATCAGAAAGACTTCCTGGCTCATATCTGCAGGTATTCTCACAGCAATCGGCCCCGCTAGTTATTCAATCATCCCCTTCAGCAAGGACACTCCCTTTCCTCCCTCTAGGGGAACCAATGACAAACTCATCCCTATACATATATATATATACAGATACCTGCCCCATCCATGTCCCTGTCATTTTAGGCTGCATCACCCACCGGGTCCCCACCACCACCAGTGCCAGGCTCCAGTTGGTTGTCAGTGGATCTATTCTGCCCAATAGAAGAACAGTCGACAGGGGGGAGATTCCTGCTCTTCAGAGATTCACAGGGTTCACCTTTAACCCATGAACATTGACTTCAACTGGAGCCACCGCCAGTGCTCACCTGATGCATTATCCATTAAAGCTTGTATTCAAACTTACAATCTGGTCTCTGCGGATTTTAACTATTACTACCTCACTTTACATCAAGATGTTTTCTCTTGTTATATCAAGATGTTTTTTCTTGTCATAACAAAATACTTTCTTGTTAGAATAAGTTATCTTGTTATAATCTTGTTATAATGAAATGGTTTTCTCATTATGATGTGAGCTCTTTCTTCTCCTTATATTGAGATAATTTCTTGTATATTGAAATTATTTCTTGTTATAACAAGATATGGCCTCATGATAACAAGATATTTCTTCTTGATATATTTATCGTTATAATAAGATTATGAAGAGGAAATTATAATTCCCTTATGGCAGCAATGCGCTTCTGTCATCATAGAGTTGCTTTTTATAGTGTGCATTGCTTCTTTGCTGACTACTGTGTGTGGCATACTCACGCTAAATAATATGAAAGTAGTCCTCACACAATGTCCCTCACACAGAGACATCCAATAAAATGTGGATCCATAAAAAAGTAGGAAGCAAACATGTTTGATGAGAAAAAGGACAAATCAAACCGTTTTCAAAGGGGTGAGAACAGCAAATCCTTGATAGAAGCACTTTAACAATTGGCGATGTTTTTGTAGTGTAGGATCTAGTAAACAAATTCAAGTGCAAACATCTAATGTTCTAAAAGCAGCATGACAGTTCATTGTGTTGCAATTTTCTGAGACATGGCAGAGAAATCCATTATCTTTCCTTGAATCCCATTTTAGCTGTTAGTTCGAGGCTAGGCTATTCAGGCAACATATCACGACCACAATAACAGCCCCAAGGACTATTCATAGCATTCGTTCTTTATTTGGGTCAGTTCCAATGTATGTGTAGTGGTGTTTAGTGTAGTAGTTTAGTGTATTATACAAGTAGTGAGTGGCATTGTCTGAGAACTATTGCATATGCTACCCAACTGACAGTAGCAGAGGACATCTGAGTGCATATGATGCCCTTTATGTGCAGCTGTTCATGAGGAATTTACAGAACTTTAGTAGTGCGCTGTGCAACAACTAGAGGAGGGCGTACAACAGGGCCAAGCTTTGAAGTGGAGGGACAAAAATAAAAATGGACTGCTCTCAGACTGTCTTAGCTCCAAAACACAGTAAACTGGATTAGGTTGCTCTCACTATAGGCTACTGAGAATAAAGGACCAGGAAAGGAAGAGGGAGAGAATGAAAGAGAGAGATAAAAAGAGAGAGAGAGAGAGAGACAGAGAGAGAGAGAAAGAAATGTATAGCGATGAATGGAAAGTGACAGAGACAGAGAAGTAGAGAGAGAAAGAGAGGAAGAGATAGAGAAAGGAGCGAGAGGAATAAAAAGTGAGTTGTTTCTGTATGTGCCACAAGGCCTCGCCCTGGGGAGTTATCTCCTGTGCCCGTGTTGCCGATCCGTTAATGGCTGGCATCATAACTCTCGGTACAGAGGCTGTTTGCTGCAGTTTCTGTCACAGGTTCATCATTACGCTGATAGCTTAACACTCAGCAAGGAAACAAAGTAGCCTCCCACAG
>CABFOQ010028477.1:3928-14136 GCA_900660455.1 Gephyroberyx darwinii | reverse complement strand
GGGGGGCAATAAGCACAGCAACAGATCAGAGAGGAAGAAAGTGAGAGAGAGAGAGACTAGGGATTATGGTCTCAACAAACAAAAGCTCTGCCTCCTCTCCTTCTCCTGTGTTTTCTCAACACCCAGTTGTTCTTTACTTCTGCTCTGGCAAATATTATGTAACATACAATGTGCAAGTGAATAAATGAGGCATGTCTTTGATCAATCATGCACATTCCTCCACAGAGGGACACACACAAGCCTCGATAATACTAACTCAACAGATTCAAGCTCTACTTGGCTCCACTTTCCAATGTGCAGTTGAACAGGCAAATGTTCTGGCCTGACGGCTGAACATCTGTTTCATGGTTTTCAGATGTCTCCAGGATCAAGCTTTATCTATTTCACATACACAGTACATGACCTCGTAAAATGAGACCAAAGCAGTGGAGGGGAGGTGGGGAGAGAGATAGAAATAGAACTAGAGACAGATGCAGAAAGAAACAACAGAAAGGGAGGCACAAGCAGAAACCGGAGACATACCCTGACATCGCTGCCGATCAGCATATCCCAGGCCTCATATTTGCCCTTCTCCTGCCTGTAGAGCTGGATGGCTTTGAGGAAGGCCTGCACTTCACAAGTCTTCTTCTTCAGGAAGTCTAACACAGAGAGAGGGAGGAGAAGGAAGAGATGTAAAAACAGGAGAGTCAGATAGAGAGACAAACACACGTGCAAGCAGGTAGGCAGAGCCAAACGCTAACAGTAAAAAACAATCTGGTCAGTTAGACATAACTGTCAAATGGGTGTGACAGTGTTCCAATTAAACCACTGGGTTGTCTCAGCGTGCCCTCTCCACACTTGCTTTCACTTTGATTAAGCGCGGTGACAAGAGACATCGATACTTTAAAGCTCTGTCAATGTGCTTGGTCACGTACACAGCGGGAAGGTCTCAAGTAACCCAGCATATCAAAATGATTAAAGGTCTATCTGTATTCCTCGGAGCTGGTGTGGTGAGTTTGTTGCCATGGTAACAGTTACGGGCGGGTAAGCCCCATTTTTGTGAGCCTTAGAATTATGAGTCTGTGTTTGGTAATAGATTCTTGCTGAGCAAAGATGCATGGTTGGAAAAATAAAACATAATGCATTATGAATCAATATAAAGTTCTCTGTTACCCCGGGGTAAAAACAATTCAAATGCACACCTAAAACCCTTGGTGACAGGTGCATAATAGCACAACAAGAACCCGGCTGCTGCCTTGGGTCTAGTTCTTGGTTCATGATTCGTTTGTCAGAAACTATAAAGCGTCATTTGCATTCATAGCAGTTTTGGGATATTTGAGAGTTCAGATTTTCACATCCCATATAGCAAACACTTCAACTTTCAACAAAAAAAAAGAAACAGCCCATGACACTTAACTCCCAGCCCCTATAAAATCCATTTAGAAACTAAATAGACTCCAAAATAAGAATGTTTACTAGCTTCCTAAAGAGACACAATATTTTCATCTTTTTGATTTGTATGCTTTTTGACCGTCCTACCTTGGTTCTGGTGTCGTATGCAGTCTGATAGGATGGAGAGGAAGCCGGCCTGCTTGGCCTCCTGGCGGAAGCAGAAGTAGGAATCCCTGCGGTAGGGCAGGCGCAGGTAGACCGGGAACTGTCCTGGCATACCTGCCAGAGTAGGGGCAAACTCCTCCTTCACATCTGCAACACAAAATACAACACACTATTACAGTACTAGCTGAGAACTGCCAACTGATGTTGACCACCAAACATAATGGCAAGAGTCTGTGGGCTACAGTGGAGTGATGCATATGCAGGATGGCTGTCATACAGCGGCATACTGGTTAAATGCATCAAAGCAAAAAAAGACTGAGCCCCAGTTTTTCTCACATTTTACACATGCAAAATGCACTCATGCACCTAATCCAGATCCAGGCCTGATTCAATTATATGGATTTTCATTGACAAGGCTGTAAGTGATACACACACTTATTAATAAACACAAATATTACACCCCTAAAACCTTGGCTATGTCAGAGAATGTAATGACAGCTGTTGACATAAATATGACAACACATACCAATGCTATGTACGTATTTGTATGCACTGTGTACATACCATGTTCATATAAATGATTCATTCCAATTTACAGACTCTAAATTGAATATCCTAATTACCACCATCTACAAGCAGTATCATTATTTAAACGTGTAAAATATTGTTTTGTATGATCTCTCAATCTAAATGCCTCTTTCTCTTCAAATGTTTATGGAGCAACATGTATGAGTTATTCCCCAAACCTTTGTATACACAGAGTATTGAATGTACACCGGCTGCACAATACGCATACAGAGAGAGAAAGGACACACCCCCAAGCTTTTGTCCTGGGTATCTGGTGTGGAACGTGTTTATTTCAAGCTGGGGCTCAGTTTCATCTCTCTGAAGACTGCATTTGCAGCAAACAACCTTCATGTTTGTTTGAGCCTCATACAAGCTGTATGTATCTTAATCTGAAAGCAGAGGGAGTTAAAGCTTTTCCCAATGTGAGGATCTGAACACCAAACTCCCACTCATAGGTACTCCACAAAGCTAAAAGCAGCTTAGGTGGGAGTTTGGGGAACATGGAGGATTTGAGAAAGAGTTGTGTTCAGAATGGCGGAACGAAAGAGTCTTGCTTAACTCTCAGACACACACACACACACACACACACACACACACACAAATGTCATTCCCGCTCACCATGATAACTCATTCCTGCTAACGGTGAGTCCCTTCTGGTGGCTTCCAGCGGGCTAGTTGGCCGTGTTACCGATCAAGCCGACTCAAAAACACACAAATTCAGAGTATTTCTACACAAAGGAGTGAGTTTAACCAACTAGTCCAACTCTGGTACACCCGTGAAGGGAAGGGGAACCACTTCTACTGTAAAAAGAACGCTATTCAGTCAAGCTAAAAGTCACTGAAAAAGCATGCCAAGGCCATGGAGGAGTAAATATGTCAGTTTATTGCATGCACACTTTTGGCATTCAGACATCATTCATGCAAGCTAGCAAGGACTACGGCTTCCTCTAGTGGCTAACCCACAGTCATGCTACTGACTGCTCTATTTAATAAGGCACTGGTGAATTGCACTGAGGACAGCGTTTCTTTTTTCTGCCCCTGTGCAAATGAAAGAAACAGGAAAGGCGGGTAAATATAGTGGGGGTGGTACGCAGCAAATGGTCACATGGTTAGCGCCTTAGCCTGCTGAGCCGCCAAGATGCCACAAACGAGGAGAAACCCGGACGCACCTTGTAGCCTGACCATGTCCAACTCCGGCCCTACAACGTCCATCTGTGCTTCATGGGCTCTCCCACCCAGACGAGAGGTGTTAACGAAGAGCTCCAGCTCTGTGAAACCAGCCTCATGAGGAGTCAACTCAAACCATGTACCTGAGAGGGAGAGAGAGGGAGAGAGAAGGAGAGAGAGGGAGAGAGAGGGAGAGAGAGAAGCTTTTCCATTCGCTGTTCTAAACACCCGGTGTCAGGTAGGTCTTTCCTGGGAAAAATTCATTTGGCACACACGAAGTGATGCGTTTTACGTTTCAGGCAGCAGCAACAGTTGGGTTACAGTGGCTCTCACAGATTACCACTTTGAAAAATCCCAATTATATTTGTGTGCATGGTTGTGTTCTGTTCTAGTACCTTTCATGGTGCCAGATTGGTGGCAGTTTTTCTCGATTGCGCTGTAGATGGGATAAGGGTTGGTGGCGTTCATTTCGGTGAACTTAGAAAGACGACGAAGGAAAGACATCATCAAACATCGTCATTGAAAGACAATTCAAATAGATTCATCAAACCCAAGTAGGATTTTCTCTAAACTGTGACATCCCATAGCCCAGTGAGCTCAGAGTAAACTATATCTCTGTTGTATAAAGCACATTAAGAAAAGAAACAAATCTTTATGCTTCCATTATTTTCAAGGAACCTCAGTGACCATTTTCCACATAGTGAGCATTGAACCTGTGACGCTCCAGTTACGGGACAGACTTTCGAAGCACCAGCGCCGATGATTTTTTTTACCTTCACCTTATGTATCATTACCTGTTTCATGATAACACCGGTGGTGAAGACTCCCCAGATGTCGGAGAGAGAGTAGTTCTCCTCCTCTGCCCTCTCGCCCAGCCAGGCCAGGGCCTCCTCCAGCCCCACCCCAGGACCTGACAGCCTGGACACTGCTGTGGCCATGTTGGTGCTCCACCAGGGGTCGCTGTACAGGGAGGACATGGACCTGACAGACGGACAGACAGACAGACAGAAGGTGATTGACAAATCCAAGAAGGCCAGGTCCGTTCATGTGTCCTTGTGGAGAACGAACTTCTCAAAAATGCAAGAAGAAGAAGCATCTTTGGAGTTTGAGATGTGTGCTTGACACCACGTCCACGGTTGGCAAGTCAACGTCCAGGATTTTCCATCCATTCTCAGTGTTGCTTCATTTTGAAAACATACGTCAACTATTAGGTATTAGGGCAAACGTACCAGGTAGACCCAGAACCTCCCCCCAGGTAGAGCACCGTGTCCAGCAGGTCATCTTCTTCCATCTGAGAGAGGGAACCCAGCACTGCTCTCTGACCCCCTCCAGACGCCAACAGGGCTATATGGGGAACTGTGTCCTGGATGGAGAGAGAGAGAGAGAGAGAGAGAGAAAGAGAGAGGGAGAGATGAGGAGAAGAGGTGGTAACTGGGAAGTCATGCATCAGTATATCATGGTAAAATTACTGTAAACAAATGAGACCATGGTGAAGATAACTGGTAGCCTCTGAAGAGCAAGCAGAAGGATAAGAGCTGATTTCTCTCAGAAATGGTCTTATTTGTTTACAGTAATTTTACTTTAAAACTTTAAAATTAAAGTGCCAATAATTTATAGATGTTAAAATGCTACATGTAGCACCTTTATACACGGACACAGCAAACTTGTTTGTATGATAACTGTTAAACTTCCAAGCATGCCAGATATTATTAAAGGTCCCATATAGGAATTCAAAATCTCCTCTATTCAAGTGAAGAAAGGTGTTAATGAAGACATTTTTAAAATTTGGTCAAATATAAAGTTATTGCATTTTCAAGAAAGAAAGAAAGAAAGAAAGAAAGAAAGAACGACGCTGGCATGCAGGAAGGTGAGGAGCTCCGTCGTACCAGTGTGCTGTTGATTTCCAGCCTGCTGAGCGACTCCAGGACTATTTGTTTCCTCTTGAGGACAAACTCCTGCTCACCAGCAGACAAACTCTGCAACACACAGCAGCTGGCCATTACACATCACATGCAGTATCAGTATCTCTGAGAGCTGTTCTGACGTCTAGCTATCAACTCAACTTCATATTGTGTCTGTACCTTGACAAATATTGGTGCAAAATAATTTTCTCTTAACAGTTTTCTCTTTCACATGGATTTCGGTGCAGTTAGTATTTCTAGTTACATATACGTTGAGTTATTGAGCAGTTCTGTCTTTTCTCTTTTATGGTTAACTTGATTGTTTTTGTGTTAAGTATAAGTCTCATGACTCCGGGGACCAATAAAACACATTCAACCCACATTGTGTAGCAGAGAATAATAATGTTTTTAACTTTATGTTTTCACACTCTTTGATCGTGTTAGCAGTGTCACGACCAGGAAGTAGTGGAGGTTAAACTTTAACTCAGTTAACTGACTTCATTCACCTTTTATCACTTATACTTATACTTTATTACTTAGTACTTTGTGTTTATTGTGTATTTTCTTATATTTTAGGCCTTGTATTTTAGATTTTTAGATTTAATTTTTTTTATATTTTGTTTTTGTGATAGTTTTATGCTTCCCCCGGAGATCAATAAAGTATCTAGGGTGTAAATTCATAGTATACATAATAATAAGTAGCATCTAACTGATGTAAGATATCAGAGGAGGGTCATTTAGAAATGAATGCTCTCAAAGTATGATTGATTTTTGTTTGTATTGGTGTTTGATTGCCTTTTGATGATCACTGACTTTCTGCATCTCTCACCTTGGGGGCAGTTGTTGGTCTGCTAGTCGTCCTCGGGACACCTGTTGATGCCTCCTCCATCGTTGGGGTAACTGTCGATGTCCCGTTTAACATGGGAGCAGTGGTGGTTGGTGCCTCCTCCATCTTCGGGGCAACTGTCGATGCCCCCTTTAACATGGGAGCGGTGGTGGTTGACGCCACCTTTGTCTTCGGGGCAACTGTCGATGCCCCGTTTAACATGGGAGCGGTGGTGGTTGGTGCCTCCTCCATCTTCGGGGCAACTGTCGATGCCCCCTTTAACATGGGAGCGGTGGTGGTTGACGCCACCTTCGTCTTCGGGGCAACTGTCGATGCCCCACTTAACATGGCAGCAGTGGTGGTTGATGCCACCTTCGTCTTTGGGGCAACTGTCAATGCCCCCTTTAACTTGAGAGCAATGGTGGTTGACGCCCCCTTCATCTTCGGGGTAACTGTCGATGCCCCCTTTAATTTGGGAGCGGTGGTTGACGCCCCCTTCATCTTCGGGGCAACTGTCGATGTCCCATTTAACTTGAGAGCAGTGGTGGTTGACGCCCCCTTCGTCTTCGATGCACCTGTTGACGTCCCCTCCACATCGTCCACAGGTTGTGCCAAAGGTCCTGTCATCAAAACACAGATACAGACCAATGCAGCAACCCAGCCTGCATTTCCACACTGCATGGTTGTGGAGGCAAACAGAATTCAAACAGCCAAGGATTCGATCTTCTCAGAGTCTACTGGGACTTTCACCCAAGGGCAGATCCTTCACAGGCTCCTATCCCTTTTATATCCAGCTGTCAGAGCGCCGCGCGATGATTAGAACAACACTGACGTCAAATAGATAGATGCAACATGAACAACAGACCAAACAGACCACTGAGCGCATCCTCCCACAACGGCAGTCATATTGCTTTACCCTTGTGGCTATCAGCACAGCGAAGTGCAATCATAAAGATGAAAACTTGTTGGGTTGAACCAAACCAGCAGATTTTGACTTTATTCAGCCTCAGACGCCTTCATGTCTAACCTTCGCAATACCTGCCAGGACAAAGAAAATGAGTCTTTCTAAAATGAGATAGATAGATAGATAGATAGATAGATAGATAGATAGATAGATAGATATATAATATACAAGTTAGTGGAATCAGTGACAGAAATAAGCTAGTTCACTTCAGTGCCATAATCATTGAAAAGGTTTTGCGTTCTCTTTCAAACTGATTGGTAACACAATGTCAAAACAAATGATGGTGTTTTCTTCAAAGGGAACAAGGTCACTGAAGTCAGTAGACAAAGCAATAAAGCTTTCACAGACTCGATCGGCCGCCATCTGGAGCGAGGGACCTTGAGGACTACAAGCAAATCAAACACCACAGTGCGAAAAAATATAGAGTCAGCTTCTAGTGGCAGAACCAGAATCCACGGGTCAATCATCAATCATCTATCTATCTATTTATCTATCTATCTATCTATCTATCTATCCTGTTTCAGATGGTGGTGGAGCAGGTCTGGGGTGGTGGCACATGCATCTGCAGGCCGTGCAGCTATGGATGGTTGGGACATTTTGTACTTAGCTAACATCAGAGTGACATCACCTAACACTTGGCCAACGTTCAGTAAGGACAGCTTCTGTATGGGTGAGAAGATGTGCTGGGAAGTTCAACTGTTAGCAAGTTGTGAAATGTATTGTTAGTTCCCTTCCTCTTTTGAAAACCAGATTTCCCCTCCTCTCTCTCTAATAACCTGTTTTTAAAGACACCAGTAGAGCTCGTCTCTCCGGTTGCAGCAGGCAGACAGTTCCAGGGATCGTCGGCGTGGTAAGACAATTCTTCTGTTACCTATCTGCTGGGACAGCCAGGTAGCCGGCATCCTGCGGTCGGAGGGCGAGTGCGGCGGTGAATAGGTGTCAGCAGGTGCACCTTTAAACCAGGACAGGGTTGTCCAGCGTTCTGGAGATTTCTAATGTGCGACAGGCCTCGCAGCTAAGTGCAGGTTAGTGGATCCAAAGTAGATCTAGATCTAGATTAGATCTTTCTCCGGCATGTTAGTCAAACCTTGGGATTGGATTTGGGGTGCAACACCTTAACCACTCAGCCATTGCAGCTCTGCTCTCTCTGACACCACCCCCCACCCCTGCTCTGATGTAATCAATCACTGATTGATTGCCCCTGTTCCTGTTTCGCTCTCGATCTGGTCACGTGATTGTTTAGATGCACTAACCAGGACAACAGGCCTCCCCATCACCTCTGTAGATGACAGTATGTGTGACGAGAAAGAGATAGAGTAGATTCACACTGAGACGTTGAGGTGTTTACTTTCTCTTCAGTTCATCCTTCACTGCTTGGGTACTTCATGTGCTTTGATAGCCCAGCTTGTTTTTCACACTTGGAAAGTCTGGTTGGAACTCTACATCTGGTACGTATTTGGACGCCATCCCTTCCATGGCCTGAGATCAACGTGTGTGTGTGTGTGTGTGTGTGTGTGTGTGTGTGTGCGTGCACATGCCTCTCTGTTCCCACGTGCATATCAGCGTGACTGGTTTGTGTTGTAGCCTAAACAGCTTCTCTGAGTACATCACAGGAAGAAACCAGAAACCTTTCACTCGAAACAATTCTGCTGCAGGAGAATCTGGTGCACAAGGCGGCATAAGTTACATACCAACGTGGATTTTCTTTTCTTTTTAAACCCTTGACCATGAAGGGTGGACGTACAGGCCGGGCAGCTCTGTTGGCGTGCATTTGTGTTTTGATGTCAGGAGTTTCGGGAGAATTGGCAGATGGCGTGGAGGAGACGCCGACGATGGCTCCCAAGGTGAGAGGAGCTGAAGGTGTACTGGTACTCGATGCTGTTTGTCTTTTGTCCTTCACGCTGTCGCCGTCACTGCTGCCCTTGTACCGTGTGTGTCAGTATGTATTACTTGGGTCAGTGTGTTCCTGCACCGATGTTACCGAGACCACGTCAAGATTCAGATCACACATTTAGTATAATTTGAAATGGTTGGTTGAGCACATTTAAGACAGCTGTGGATTAAAGTAATCTTGCCATGGGAACAAGCAGGAGAGAAAATGTTATTGCTCCCCAGGTGAGAGAAGCATGGTCAAGTATTTGGACTGGTTGATAGTGCAGCAGACCAAACCATGCCTGCTTAGAAATCTTACACCAGCAAGTGAATCACTGCATTATAGCAGATATAATATAATAATATATTTGTAACAGTAAAGACACAAGCTAAACACAATGGAATGAACTTTTCTGTTTCTGTCTGGGATGAAGTGAAATGGATGTTGTAGTTTACGGGAAAACTGGATGATAAAGTTTTAATCTTAAACTAAAATCTTTCTGTTTCCCTTTCTTCAATGAAACGTCTGTGCTTCTTTGCAGCAACTCATCCGTCAGTCTCAGGCTTTGTCCGCTGGAGAGGAAGAGTACATCCAGAAGAGGAAACAGTTAGTTTGGCAGTCACTCAACAGCCTGGGAATCAACTGTGCAGAGGTAAGAGAGGCTTTCTTTCTTTCTTTCTTTCTTTCTTTCAAAGACATTTTTTTTCATGATCTGTTTTATATCTGAACAGTGACATTTCTCTCACGTGCACATGCCTGTGAGAGCACATGCACAGCTGTTTATTGTATAGTGATGCATGCCTCTCTCTTGTCTTGTCTTGTACTGCTGCAAACTGCAATTTCCCCTTGGGGACAATAAAGAACATGGACGAGATACGGTGCATGTTCACATCTTTTGGCTTCACCGCCATCTGGTGGCTTCCTGGAGGAATTGCCTGTGTGAATAATGCCTTATATAACAACCAGCCTAGAAAAAGAGAAAAACCTCAACAAGATGAATTCTTTCCACATGCAGGTTACTGTGAGTTGCAGCTTCAGCTCAGTTAACCAGAGCAAACAGGATTGGGTTTGTTAGCTAGCTAACTAGCCAGCCGGCTAATTTAGCAAAGCAACTGATGTTGATGTTAACATGCAACTACTAGCCACTACTAACGCTAGCAAGACCTCCAATATGGCCGCCAGAGGAAGTGTTTCGTCACCTGAGCCCTCTGTAGGGAGCTGCGGCCTCAGGTCCTGCCAGCACCTGCCACACTTATTGTTTCTCTCTCTCTCTCTCTCTCTCTCTCTCTCTCTCTCTCTCTCTCTCTCTCTCTCTCTTTCTCTCTCTCTCAGATAGCTTAAAATAACTTCAGAAAACAGACGTCCTTACAACGT
>CABFOQ010028470.1:14263-33623 GCA_900660455.1 Gephyroberyx darwinii | reverse complement strand
GAAGCAGACGTAGTGAGAAGCGGCTTCCCTGACCGGTGGAAACCGGATGGGGAAACTGACTTGTAGCTCAGTCCAGCTGAGGAACATCGGGGATGCGCCATCTTTGCGCGTTCACTGCGCCTGGTAGCCTCCCAGCCAGAGACCCAGAGGCTGCTGCACGGTACAGGCTTCAACTTCCCAAGCTGCTGCAAACTGCTCCCTGTTATAAGCAGCGCAGTGGAACGCACACACCCCAGAAAGGGCAGGGAAATTCTCTATAAGGGCACCTTCAGGAGGCAGTTGGCTAAGACCATGTTAATGCAAAACCAGGAAGCAGCCAGAAACCTTGCTACCTCCCCTCCCCACGTTATTTCTTTTATCACTGTGAACTGTCTAATAAATGCAGAAATGCCATTAAGATCATCTTTAATGGGGCATTTCCCCAGAAATGCCAAGGAAGTCCGGTGGCATGATGGTCCTCAGGAAAACATTTTTGAAAATCTACTTTTAAAAACTAATTTCTGGTAAGTTTTGTAGACTAGACCTTCGGACAAGAGGGAACCTAGGACAAACCAATAATATAAATAATTTTCAGATTTAAGAATTTATGCTATTTTCCCATAAACACAAGCTTCATAACATAGATCAGTCATAGAGATGTATATCAGCCTTTAAAGGTCGGTAAACTATTTTACAAATAAAAAGTGGGTAAACTTGAACTGGAGGGTTCATCACCCTCCGTTTCCCCTCTCCCCTATTTCCTGCTGCTGTCGGCTTGCTGGATGCAACAATAAATACAAGTGTGGATAATGCGCGCCACACCCATGAGTCTGAGGTGACACCGTGTTTGAATGGCAGACATCCTTCCCGTTAGGTGCTCCCACTTATCTCCGGACTTCCCCGAAAACAGATTGTGGCAGACAATGTTTGTGGCCAGTTCCACATTCACGGATGATGGACAGGTCCAGCAGACCTATCAGCAGGAGAGCGTGTCCGTTTCATTGCGTTGTAGTTAGGTTGCAGACTAAATGAACAGAAGATTTGTATAGCGGCATCTTAGACCTGTAGCTTTTCACATGCGATCCAACCCTGGCCTAGCTTTAACACAGACTATGTCATGTTCCCAGGTTGTGTCTGCGGTACTCAACCGTGAGTTTATAGTGACCTTATCCTACTTTATGGTGTTCTATCGCCTATGGTACCATTATTCCATTAAGTAATAGAGACCTGATAGTGATTTTTATATGGCAACCCTCTAAAATGGTTATAGTTAAGATGACAATAATCACTAGTTATTTTTTCCATGCTGCAGCTTAATGTTTAGTTCTTTTCCAGCCGCTCTGCCTAGAGGCCACCACTCCTCCCGGTGAACCACTGCAATTAATTCGGTTAAGGCGTCGGGCTAAGAGCGATGTGATGTGATGAACAATCGTAACCTAACGTATCATCCCATCCCTTGTTTCTGAGGAAGAGACGGAGTGGGGAGGGGAGGGTAAGGAGCTGGGGAAAAGGCGGAACAAACCGGTGTGCCCGGATACGCGTTGTAGCGGCTCGCCCGCACTGCAGATTAACTCTTACGGTGCCGGGGGGGGATGCAGCAAGACATGGTGAGTAAATTATTATTCCCTCTCTGCACATGGCTCGTGTGTTAGCCGCAAGCGGTTAGGGGGGTTTGCACGAGGGGAAGGAGCACGGGGTTATCTGGCGCTATTTGCCGATGTGGACAGGTGGACAGCTGATGCAGGTATTGAGCATCATTGAGAGTCCGACAGGAAGATCTCTTCTCTCATAGAGACGCACGCACGCACACACACACACGCACTCGCGCACTACACTGAGGTTGTTTCGCACCGAGTCTCTTGCCTGGCTGTTCGGGAGCTGTCCGCTGCTCAGGTGCTGAAGCGGCTCGTCCGTTGTTGCAGCTGCGATTCACTGCCTCGTGTCTGGTGGATCTGTGGTTCTCCGGGCTTCGACTGGCATGCTTCAGCGTCCTGGAGTCACAGACCCGCCGAGTGAAAGCTGTGATAAGCATTCTAGTCCAGCACGGGATAAGTAGGAGTTCTCACCAATATTCGTAAAATAATATTGAGTAATAGTGTCAAGTGAGGTTGTGTTGACCTTATGGTATTGTTCTACCTCCTGTGGTATCACTAGAATATTCCTATAATATTCATATAGGGACTTCTGCTGTACATCTGCTGTGATATTTTTTGATCTTGGAATTATAAGGTTATTTTTTTAAAATCATTATCACTGAGCTATACACATAGTCATGCTCTTTGGTTGTCACTTTATGCTTGAGTGGTGTTATTTTATTGGTGGTGTGTCAAATCTTTGATGCTCAGTATCTCAGAAGTGCACTCTACCGAATTCTTTTCATCAGGTCAGACATGGTTTCTGATTCTTGCATCAACCAACAAAAGGTCTGAGAGTAAGTGTGTGAGACAAGTTATGCCCTCTTCCTTCATCACCTGATTCAGAAAGAACTGGGGCTCCTTTAGCATTCCTCCTGCTGCCTAGCTCCATCTATCTGCTGTACTGGTCATAGCCAAGTGGCACACCGTGGTAGCCAAGAAATGTGGGATTCCCTCTGGAAACACTTGTAGCACTGGCCAACTGTGGGGCATAATCTGTAGCGCTGGAACATTGTCAATTGCTGACTGTCCACACATACACTGCAGCCTTAAACTGTCTAAAATGGGATTCTTTCCCTTTAAATGTAGATTATGTAAAGTTCATTTCTCCTCTGAGCTTCCTTGAGAAAGTGTTGGAGCATTTGGACAAACTTTCCTTGATTGTCACCGGGCAAAAAAGTGGACAGAACACTGTAGAACGTATATTGTACATTCTGTACCCTATGAAGGACATCATGGTATTCATGCCCCAGTCAAAAGAAGTAACAGAAATGATTGCAGGATTTCAATGATTACATATGCAGCCCTGAATACCAGTCTATGTCTATTATAGCCTTTAATCCTCTCCTTATGATGATGACTGCTCTGATCATTCTCACCATGGGAGCCAGAGTGCTGCAAGACATCCTACTGGCCAGAATATGCTAACAGTCACCTGTCCTGTTAAGCTTAAGGGTAAGGTTCCACTCCCCAAATTGTAATGTAAAAAGAAAAAAGAAAAGAACGAAAGAAAGAGAGAGAGAGACAGGAAGATAGATGATTGGAAGGGGTGATATATTCACTCACATGACAAAGGACATTCATATAACCTTCATGTGAAGTGAGCATGCAAGAATTGCTGATTCCACCCGAGCACTGCACATTAACCAGCAGTTGCCCACACATACACATGTATATGTGCATGTTTGTATGCATGTTTGTGCATGTGTGCACACGGACTTGTACTTGCATGTGCACGCATGCACACATACACGCACACCATGACAAGACATCCCACTGGCATCCACATGACATCCCAGTGTAAAACATGCTGTTCCTTAGAGATAATGACTACCTTGGAGTCCGGCGGGGGGAAGGGGAATTATTGTAGTTATTGCAAATGTCATGGCACAAAAACACCTCCACAGTAAAGTCTGTTTTTAATCAGTTCTCTCCAGAGTATACATTTGTCCTTTAGTGTCCTTGCTTGATCAAAGGCAAATATTCCCCTCTGATGTGACCACATTCATACACTCCATTGGCCATTGAGTGAGTATTAGTGGCACACAGCTGCACAACAGAGGAAGGTTGGAGGGAGGAGGGATGTTGCTGAAAAAGGTGTGAGGCACTATGGCTCCTTTAAAATATGGTTTCACTAATGTCCACATATTTTCCCATAACTGACATCTTGTTCTCTGAAGTAGTTTTTTTTATTCTATAAAAATGCACAAACTTCCCTAACAGTTTATTTGTTTTTCAGGAAAGGATTGGTCAGCGCTTCTCTTGACCAAAGCTCACAGAAATACCCGTCAGCCAACAATCCCACTCCCTGAGGATCGCAAGGACACCTCCTAAACCGAGCTCATTCTTCAACCTGCCACACAGTGTGTGGACTGAGGCCAGGCAGAGAAGGCGGGACAAAACATAGGGATGCATATAACGGCGATGGAGCGAAGAGTGTTCTCCTGAACATTATGTCTCCAACAGAGGGGGATAGTCGGAAATCTTAGAAAAATCACAGCACTGGAGAAGACAGGATCAATGTCCCAGTCCTTTCCCATGTATGTCGAAAGGGGCTGAAGTCGGCCACACATATTTTTGTGTGTGTGCTTGTGTGTGTGTATATGTGTGTGCCTGACTGTGTGGAGGAGTGTTTAACTACCGGAGGGAGCGTCTGGTCTCTCCCCAGCTCAGAGGGGGTCGTTGTGTGTGTCGTGTGTGTTCCGGATGCAGAACATCCTTGATCAAAACTTAGACATGGCCACAGCTCTGCTCGCTGGGGAGAAGCTCAAGGAGCTGATCATGCCGGGCTCCTCTCAGGATGAGAAGGGCGGGGCCCTGGCCGGCCTAATGGTCCAGCTCAAACTTGAACTGCCCTTCGATCGCGTTGTCACCATAGGGACCGTCATCATCCCCATACTGCTCGTCACCCTTGTCTTCACACGGAACTTTGCAGGTGAGCCACTAGAGGGGGTTTATTACCAGAGTGAATATGTGCCTCTCCAGCATTCAGCCGGGTGTCACCACTGGGAGTACGGCTAAATTACAGTTGTTAACCATCATCTCACTTTGGACCAAGGAAAAGTTTTTTATAGTGTATTACTGTATTGCATATGTCTGTTTTGGAATTGACACATACACTTTGTTTTGTTGTAAAGCAGCAAAATTTCATGGACATACCTCAAGTCTGCAAAACACCAGAGAATTAAAACATGTTGTGGAAATCCATGAAAAAGACATTTACCTAGTGTTGCATATACAGGATTAAGTATGCAGTGCTTTTTTTCTCTTCTCTGTGTGAGAGATCAGTGTGAGCCTAAGCAGCACTACTAGAGTGAAAAAAGAGGGGTGAGCGATAGACTAGGCAGGGAAGAAGAAAGTGAGAAACGAAAGGTGATTGGGGGAGTAGAGAGAGGGAGAGCTGGGCTCGAAAGGCTGGATAGCAGGATTGGGAGAGGGAAAGGTAGAAGGGAGATAAGAAGGGAGGAATTATTGTGAGGGGTAAGAGATAGGTGGATGGTTGGACGGGAGAGAGGAAGAGATGGGTGGGAGGGATGTTTGCTCATTGCTGAGTCAGCCTGTCTGCATAGCAGCATTAAACAACTGTGACAGAGCATTTAACTTAAGCACCAGTAAGAAGCTGGGCGTTTGCAACTCTTAGGTTATTCCTTCTTTGGTTGTTTTGTATGATATTTCTAAGGCATGGTCCCACGATTTATGGATGACTGACTGTAACTGTAACAAAGTATTTGTTCCATTGCATGAACTCCTCATAGCAAACTCCGGACAGCTCAGTTGGTAGAGCATGAGACTCTCAGTCTCAGGGTCATGGGTTTGATCCCCACATAGTGGTAACTATCACCTTTATAAGTCGCTTTGGATAAAAGCGTCTGCTAAACAACTGTAATGTAACTCCTCGTCACCCATAGCAGAATTAAGAAAATGCTGGCTTAATGCAAAAGTAGGAAGTGCCAACTTTTGAAGTTGGCACTTTTGAAATTGAAGTTTTCCCAGAGGTTTCTTCTTTATAATATCAGGCTTTACACTAGTCCAACACCTATTAAATGGAAGTCCCCAGTGGACCTCAGTTGCCCAGCTGCAACCCTGAACTACTCACACTCGGGAAGTCTGTTCCACTGCTGCACTTAATGCATGGAGGATTGATAGAATACAAATTTGATTAGAAGGAGTGTTTTCATCTCCTCTATCTGAGTCAGACAGCCCTATCATTTGAACAGTGTGAGTATTTCCAGCCCTTTGCGTGGAGATGAATGATTCTTAGAGATTCTCAGAGATACTGGTGGAAATTAAATCGACTGACATTCAAGATACTTTCAAGCAAATTTAGATATATTATTGCAAAAGAAATAACATTCATTGAACTTATTGAATGATTGTCACTTTTAGAAGAAGGCTTAACATTTAAACTGGACTCATTTTTCTTTCAGCTGATATACTTTAATTGCATTGTGAGTTCATTATCATCTATCATGTTAAATCAATGTCTGTTTACTGGGAGCAATAATTTTTGTCTTTATTCTCCTCAGAGGAGTCCATATACTGTTACACACCACACAACTTTACCAGAGACCAGGCACTGTATGCGAGAGGCTACTGCTGGACAGAGCTGCGCGATGCCGTACATGGGGTGGAAGCTGACCTCCGACCTTCACTATTTGAGCACAAGTTCCTGCCCTACGCTCTGTTGGCCTTTGCTGGCATCATGTACATTCCTGCTTTGGGCTGGGAGTTCCTTGCCTCCACGCGGCTCACTTCGGAGCTCAATTTCTTGCTCCACGAGATTGATAACTGCTATCACCGAGCTGCTGAGGGCCGAGCCCCGAAGATCGAGAAGCAGATCCAGTCCAAAGGGCCTGGCATCACTGAGCGAGAAAGGAGAGAGATCATAGAGAATGCGGAGAAGGAGAAGAGCCCTGAGCAGAACCTATTTGAGAAGTATCTGGAGAGACGAGGTGAAAGCAATTTTCTGGCTAAGCTTTACCTGGCACGCCATCTGGCTATTATCTGTCTCAGCTCCATCCCCATTTCCTACCTGAGCGCCTACTACGCCCGCCAACGGCAGAATGAATTCACCTGTGCCCTGGGCGAGCCTCCAGACACTTGCAGCTATGCAGAGCTGAAACTCAGCGTCAACTGTAAGCTGCCTGCTGTGCAGCTGCAGCGTATCATGGCGGCAGTGGACATTGCTCTGCTCTGCACCATGAACCTCATCATCCTGCTAAATTTGCTGCATTTGTTCGTGGTGCGCAAGTCCAACTTTGTGTTTGACAAGCTGCATAAAGTTGGCATCAAGACACGGAGGCGCTGGCAGAAGTCTCAGTTCTGTGATATCAACATCCTGGCCATGTTCTGCAATGAGAACAGGGACCACATCAAGTCGCTCAACCGGCTGGATTTCATCACCAATGAAAGTGACCTCATGTATGACAATGTAGTGAGGCAGCTGTTGGCTGCACTGGCCCAGTCTAACCATGATGCCACACCCACTGTGAGGGACTCTGGGATACAGACCATAGACCCCAATATGGACCCCTCTGTTCTGGGAGTGGGAGAGCTGGGAGGGGAGCCACTGGTCATCAAACGGACCCGCAAGAAGATCAAATGGATCCCATCCTCAAATCCACTTCCTCAACCATTCAAGGTAAGGCACAGTGTAGTTTCCAGCTCCACATGAATGGATATTTTAGTCAGAATTCATTATGAAACATAAAGCATATGTCAATACAAAAAAATACTTTCATTAAGCCATTTCCAGGGATAAGCATTATGTAGACTAGACTAAAACACACAACACCAAGGCTCCTATTCAGCTCTGTATTCATTGAAAATCAGCGCATTTAAAAAAAAAAATTAAAAAAAAGATTTAACCTTTATGTATATACTTGCTTGCATACTTTCCTTTCAGATTTTCTAAACACAAATTAATTGAACATCCATTCATGCCTAAATGTTCTTCTACTTAATACCCTGAACTAGTAGTACCATCAACAAGCAGCAGCAATAGTCATAACCTCCTGTGCCCAAAAAACAGAGCTCCACTTACTATGGGGGCATATTCAGTGGAGAACAACAATTCATATCAACATGTCTTGAGATGACTTAGCAGAATGCTTCCAGTTGAAGTAGCTCACATGAGGACGAGCCTTTCAGCAAAAGTTATGTGGTGCCCAAGTGGGTCTCATAAAATATAGAGAACACTTGTATAACTTACTCTGCTTTAATAATTGTCATGAGTGATTTGGACTTGGAAACTATAATGTAATGACCTAATGTTGTCTTTTCTGTCCTTTGTAAAGGAACCTCTAACCATGACACGTTTGGAGAACAGCACCAAGCCTGACAAACCCAAACCACTCAGACGGAAAACAGTGGCAGACAACTTCATTCCACCACTTCTGGATAGCAAGAGCACACAGCATCCTCCCTCAAAAGGTATACAGCACTGAGATGATGACACAATGACACATTAATAGCAATAACAACAATAATTCAATTAAACTGATAATATGATAAAGTGAACTGATAGTTCAGTGAAGGTCAAATGCCACATTTTCACATAGTAAAGATCCTGTGCGCTTAAGCAACCTAATGACACATCATTTGTTGACCGGCTGCCTCTGTTGTTGTTAATCTGTTACATTTCAATTGTAGATTTAAGTGTGATGGAGAAGAAACATACCCGCAACTTCTCTCTGGATGTCCACCCATACATGCTGACCATCCGTAAGCCCAAGGTGGAGGCCACAATCGCAGAGCCACTACCCTCAGACCACGGCTTGGACACAGTGTACATTGAAGGCACACACACTGTTGTCCATGTATCCACTGCAATTACAGGTAATGTATGTATGTATGTATGTATGTATGTGCGTTTAACTTTCACGTTTCTCTTCCTCTCGCCTTACTGTATTTCACACTTGTCTCTTCAGAAAAGAAGGATCACACTCCAGAATCGACCAACACTGCCTTTTCTACAATGACTCTGCCCACCACTACATACGTCAATGGTGTCAGCCCCAACCCACCCTCCAGCGAGGACCCCCTCAGTCCCAAGTCCTCTCCTCCCCAGAACGAGCCTCTTACCCAGCCAGAAAAGCCTGAGTCTCAGCCACCGCCCTTGACTAGAGCCCCTACACACCAGCTGCTCAGTATGCGCCATACTCTCTTTGAGGAGGAAGAGGAAGAGGGAAACCGTAGAGACAGACTGGCAGAGAGACCCGGGGAGCTCATCGCTGCTGGGGAATGTTGAAGAGGAAGAAGGGAAGAAGAAGATTGCTGAGCAAGATTCCTCTCTGAATTTGTCCTCCCCGAAACGACACTCTGCACACATGACCCCCATGCCGATCACTTCCTACCAACAGCCACCTCTTCTCTTTGACTGCAAAACTCACACACTTCGGTGGTGGGTGGACTGGGTTGACTGATGAGCAGAAACTGGACGGCAAGAAACAGGAAGAAGGAAGGAAGAAGCAGAGGATGCTGAAAAGCTGGAAGTAACAGCTGATGACTGAACAGATTGGAAAGTGATGTAGGTTCTTAGAAAATAAACATTAGCGTATTTGATCGTGGTCACCAGTGTATTACTGTAGGAAATGATGTCACATTCATGTCTCAGGATGACTGTGTACAGCCAATCACCCTCCAATGAAACCAGCAGTTTATCTGGGTGCTACAGTGCAGGGTCAAAGACCTATATCTAAAAGGAACAATGAAAGGATGAAAGGTGATGAGAAAAAAAACCCCACACTCTGAAATGCATACCTGCAAAGAGGACTGCATTATGGCTTCAAACTAAATGTATTTTAGACATATGATAACGCTTACTCCCTTTATCCCCATAGCCAAGTAGACAGGTAGCTCACGCAATACAGTTGTTGAGATCTGCACAAATAATATGCAAATGATCACAATATATTTGTGGCAATAATGTATGCGCTTACAGCAACATGTCTTACAGTACACTATACATCATACGCACTGTATATGACTCAGTGTTTGTGGGGTGTTTAAAGTATAAAAACACACACGTTTCATGGATTCATCATTGCCATTTCACAACTAATTAGCATCAGATTTCCCCTCAACTCCATCTGCACTCAGTTGATACTTGGCATATGTCCTATTGTCAGGAACAGCAAAAGAAGAACAGACTGAAATGGGATCTGCAATGAAAGTGTGTCTTTGCAAGAAATACTGTCATTTCAAACTTTAGTATGTCCATATTGTCCAAACGAAGTGATAGATGTGGCCAATAGGCACCGGACTTCTTTTTGAAATCTGGTCAAAGGACAGTTTTGTGTTTGTTTTCCTCTTGAAGACTTCAATTTAATGAATGGAGCTGGACTCACTGGTAGAGTATAAGACTTATGTGATCTGCTGTCTTCTTGTGGGAGTTCTGTGATGTGAACTGAATGAAGTGATGAGTAGATGTAGAATTGTTCTTCACTGAAAAGTTGATTACATGATGACTAACCTTTTGATTGTGCTTCATACCATATTACAACTCCATACCATTGAAAGAAAAGTCATCAGCTGCTACCGAGTCTGACTCACTCTAGATTTCATCCAGTAATTCTACCCCATCTCACATTGTGCTGACATCAGCTTGATCACCAAAAAAATGAACGAATGAATAGTTAGAATAATTAGTTGGTAGAGTTGTTATTCATATTAAAAACAAGTATTTAAGATTAGATAGCACTTTTCACAGGGAATGAGTAAGTGGACAAGGGGATGGGTGCCTTCCACAACCTCCATATCAATACTGATTTCTTACAGCTGCATATAGGACTGGTACTGTGACACGCCAATATTACTTATACTATCGTTTTGGGCAGTGGTGTAGTTGGGAGTATATACCTGGGTAAGCCTATGCATAGTATACCCATGTGTTTCTCTGGGATATTGAGTATACCCCCCATACACACACACCCTCTGATCAGTCCGTTTACTATTGATTGGGATTGGAAGACAGCAGTTTTGCCACTCCCTCAATTACCAGTCAATCGGCAGTTTTGCAGAAAATAACATAAATTGAAATAATTAATTTCATTGCCATGACACTGGTTGGCTCACTATCCCCTTGTTAGGCTACTCAAGCACACTAAATGCATCCAAAAGCACTTTACGACTTGTAGCACAAGTGTGTGCGAGAGCATGTTATATGTTGTAACACAGCTCTGCTTAAACTGATTTTATGTATACAAATCCAAATGAGAGATTTTCACATTGAGGTTGTCACAATTGAGGTTGAGGCAAATCTCAGACAGTTACAATGTGGAAAAAAATGTACTGGAAGGAGTCAAAGATTCTGACTGTAATATGTAACACGTAATAAATGAAATCAATAAAAATTTTGTTTAAAAAAAATGCAATATGCCCTTTTGTGTTCTGACAGTGCTTGATCCAAGATATCAAATATTTAGCCATTCAATGACTACATGTACCAGAATGCACCGCGGCTGTCAGACAGAGGTGTGCTTTCAGCTTTAGTGAGTGGTGAAGAGCAGACTGATAGACGGGCTAGCTTGCTCTGTAAGTTACATTTGTTTTGTTGACAATTATTATCTATATTACAAAACACTTTACGTTTCTGAATGGCAACATTTAATGGAAAATGTGTTCTTTTTTGCCGTGTATGGTTTGACTAGCTGGCGTTAGCGCACTAGCTAGCCTATTTTAGCTAACGTTAACGTTAGCTGTCATCATTCGCTAGCTATCCAAACTGAAGCGCCTTCAGTAAACAGATGTTTACCAGTCACCTACAGCTGGAGGTAACGTTAGTTAACCCAGAAGACCCTGCCCTACTGGTCTCTTTATTCATTTCCGCTGTGCAAGCTAACTTTTAGCTACCTAACGTTGACTAACAGTTAGTTGCTACGATGGCCTCGCCAGTG
The DNA here is from genome assembly GCA_900660455.1 of Gephyroberyx darwinii. Taxonomy (NCBI): domain Eukaryota; kingdom Metazoa; phylum Chordata; class Actinopteri; order Trachichthyiformes; family Trachichthyidae; genus Gephyroberyx; species Gephyroberyx darwinii. The sequence continues at coordinate 22,114 of CABFOQ010028470.1, read as the reverse complement.
TTAAAGTTAACGTTACGTGTCTCTGTTTTATCACCAATCAGGGACAATCACTAATGTTACTGCCAGTTCAGTTAGTTAGTTAGCTGCGTTGGTAACGGTACAGCTCAGCGTTACGTTACACATAAGTAACGCCAGGAATTTAGTAACGTTGGACCCTTAATGGCTGTCAAACCAAACTAATTTTTTCAAAGTGTAAATGAGTCTTCTATCCCACGCAGCTTTCAGTTCTTCAATCATGGACCAAGACAACAATTCAGAGGTGTGTTTGTTTGTTTGTTTGTGCGCGTGCTTGCGGGCGTATTTGTGTCCGCTAGAGATAGTTTGTTTTTGACTTATGTTTTGACAGATGTCGTGTTCACACAGGGGTAAGGGGACACGCTGAACAGTTTATGTACTTTTGAATGACACAGCTGTGTGCGCTGTGAAAACACTTGCCATGTAAGGTTGCTCTCATGCTAACTTGTTTGTCAGTTCCCATGTAAGAAACCTGTTATCCAACTTAAAAAAATGTAAATTGTCTAGTTCTGTGCAGATAGACAAAGTCTGAAATATACTTGGACAGGAATAATCTCTACTCTCTAATAATGACATTGTGAACTTGCCGATTTGCCACTTTCCCTCCTAGCTACTATTTGCTGGTCTAAGTTTCTGTCATGTTCTCACAGGATGAGTCAGTAGGCCCATCAGAGGATCCTTCTGAGGAGGAACTGCCTTGCCTTCCACCAGGGCTCTGTAAGCTGTTTATTCACTCTCTGTGTATATCTCTCTGTACCACCCTATTTCATCAGAAAGATGTTGTAATGCTTTAAGAAATAGAGAGCCGTTTGCCATTTCATTGTTATCTGATAGGCCCTCATCCAGGGACAGGAAGCCACCAGCCAAATGCTGGTAATTTTTGGCTGAGACTGGTAAATGTATCTACCCAGCCATCAAATATGGCAGGTAACCAGCCATTATTTTGGAAGTTTTTTTTTATTTTGAAAGCCAATCTGCCTGGTAAAATAGTGATTTCCCCCTGCCAGTGGAAGAAACCTATGATTTGCCCAGAGTTTTGTTTAGTACCCTTCATTATCATGTAATGCTGCTGCTCTACATTGTAAAGCAATCACACAGCATAGTTATATCATATCTAAAGAATGCAGTTTTTCCTGAACTTAATGTGCTGGTGATTAGATTTTTTTTTTTTTCACTAGTAGGACTAATGGTGCCTTCTATTTTTTCCTACTCTTTCCCTCCTGTGTTGTTCTGCCCATTAAATAATTCTCCTGCCTAGCGGATGCTGAGGCGATGGAGCTGCTTTGGCAAGTGCGAGCCCAGCGACGTCAGTCGTCCCCTGACCTCCCCGAGACGGTCACTCGTCTGACTGCCCCTGATGGCAGCCTCCTATACCTCGTGGGCACCGCCCACTTCAGTGACAGCAGCAAAAAAGATGTGGCCAGGGTGAGTCAATGACAATTTAAAATAGGATTTTTAGATTGCAATATTCCAATTTCACCAATTTAAAATGTAATATGCTGTGAATTGTCAATGAAATCATGGAGGTTTCCATGAATGTGGAGAAGTCATTTTTATATAGAGTAGCACCTTGAAGTGATGATGGGGTGGCCTGCCTGCATTTACTGTAATTAGATTGGCATTACCCTTTTGTGATACATAATCTTCTCTGCTTTTTTCCACACAGATTTTTGTCTTCATTTCATTCCTCACTGTTCTCTTGCCATCTGTCTCTCTCATTCCCGTCTCTGTATCCTTCTCTTTCTCTCTTATCTTGAATATGCACTGTTCTTTCTCTCCCTTCCCCAGACGATTCGCGCAGTGCAGCCAGACGTGGTGGTGGTGGAGCTGTGCCAGTACAGGGTGTCTATGTTGAAAATGGACGAGAATACGCTGCTAAAGGAAGCCAAGGACATCAACCTGGAAAAGGTCCAGCAGGCCATCAAACAGGTCAGCCCTTCAGGATGGGAATTAGTAATGGTGGTAGGGTGAAAGAGAGTAACAGGTAGATGGAGAAGAAGTGTGTGAGAGAGAGAGGGAGAGAGGGAGAGAGAGAGAAAAAGTGAAAGTGGGGTATTGGTTGAGTAAAGCAGTAATGGTGTTGTTCTGGCATCAGCCCAACTGTAACAGCTCTTATCCTATGATATGGAGCAGCAGTGAAGTGGCTTGCAGCATGCACTCTGTAATCATTGTTAATGGGCAACAAATATCACCTGATGCACAAGCAGGATTAAGTTTCAGTAAAGAGCTTTTCCTCTGATCTGCCCTCTTGAGCATTATATCTGCTCATAAACTACCACTATGCAAGGATGTGGATTTAAACAAATGTTACTGTAAATAAATTGTAATTCTCAAATGCACAGGATGAGCATGGGACTGTTTCTTTGTTGATGCTTATTTCTTCCCTCTGTGTTTGTCAGAATGGGGTGATGTCTGGCCTGATGCAGATTCTCCTGCTGAAAGTTTCAGCTCACATCACAGAACAACTGGGCATGGCTCCTGGAGGAGAGTTCAGGGAGGCCTTCAAAGAGGTCATACACACACACACAGACAATTTAGGAATTACCTTGGAAATAAAAAACAACCTGTAGACCATACCTGTATTCATGGTATTATGCAAAATGGGTGATATTCTCTCCTTTTTATCTTATTTTTGTTTGTACACAGGCTGGACGGGTGCCCTTCTGCAAGTTCCACCTAGGGGACAGGCCCATCCCTGTGACGTTTAAGAGGGCCATTGCTGCTCTCAGTCTGTGGCAGAAGGCCCGTCTGGCCTGGGGCCTCTGCTTCCTGTCCGACCCCATTAGGTATTGGCTAACCTCAGTCACTCTTTTCACTACCTCACAGTGTCATGAGAGCTTCTTTCATCAATATCTATCATTGGACAGTAGAAGAAAGAATAGAAAAAGAAAGAGCTATCATGCACTTGATTGTCATTTATTCTAAAAGTGATGCTACAGAGTTTGAGCAGTTTCTATTACATGTATAAAAAAGATAGATATATATATTTAAGAATCATGCATTTGTTATGTGATGATGAACCCAAAAAGTTATGACACGTCATTGACGGTGTTGGCTTAAAAACGAAGTCAACTGTGTGGCAGTGACTATGCACATTCAGCTGTCACGTGGTGGGGTGAGGGTGCCGGTGCAACATTCCACTACAGGCTACACATTCCCTTTCACCGTACATTTATTCAGAAACAAATGATGGCACAAACCGTTTAGAACTAGGCAATCGGCGCCCCCTCATATTTTCCAAAGTACGTGTAGCTCTGCCAATCCAGTCACTTTCAGACTGTCCACCATCAGTTCTGACTAGTGCTGGAAGCTTTCTGCATACTGTGAGTGTGTCTGCATGATCATCGATAAGTCATTTTTTAGATGGAGCCTAATGTTGCCCTTATGCTTTCTGATCCATGAAATGTTTTGGCCTTGGTTTAATTTCACCCAAGAATATGTTTAAGGCGTAATTCAATTAAATAACTATTGAAGCGACATTTATCGACCTCTATTGACAGGTTTCTGGCAAAGCTTACGGTGGCCTGTAATTGACATCAATAATAAAATCACAGGTTCGGAGAGAGTACAGGCTGGAAAGAGAGATTTCAGCACCTGGTGAAGTAATTATTTAGCCATTGCTACCAATCAACTACGCAGATATATTATGGTCATTTTGTGCTATAGGACAGGATAAATCTTACTTATTGCACCTTTTAAGATAATAAATATTGAAAGACAAACATGTTGTATACATATTATAAGCATAGATGTATTACGACAAACAATTGGGATTACACAGAATAAATACAGCAACTCCAAAAATGGGGGAAATAAAATGCAATTTGGGAAACAATGCAGATTTCATCGGGCTCTTACATGCCTCTACTCTTTCCTACCTTTCTTCAGTGTTTACTGTCATAAACAAAATACTTGAGGATAATCCCAGCCTTACTGTGTGGTGTGTTTCAGTAAAGAGGATGTAGAGAAGTGCAAACAGAAGGACCTACTGGAGCAAACCATGTCAGAGATGATCGGCGAGTTTCCTGCTCTCCACCAGACCATTGTGGCCGAGAGAGACATCTACCTCACACATACGCTCCGCCAGGCTGCACGCTGTGTGGAGGCACCCCCTAATGCCCAGAGTACGTATTACACCAAACTTGATGTATTTTTCTCCTTGACAATATGTTTGTTTTTTTTAAGATTTATTTAAAGTGATGGTTTGGTTGATTTTAAGTAACATACATAATACACAATAGAATAGAATAGAATAGAAAGTATATGTGGTTGTTTGAGTATAGATGCTTTTTGTAACTGTACGTAATATCTTCCTCTGTAGAAGTGCCTGCTGTGGTGGTGGGAGTGGTAGGGATGGGTCATGTTCCTGGCATAGAAAAAAATTGGGACAAGCAGCTCAACATTTATGAGATCATGAGGTATGTTTTGTGTGTGGTATTCTTTTGACATTATACTATATAGAAACACTTACATTTATATGATGTTCCAATACAATTTCACAGCTTCTCTCTCTCTCTCTCTCTCTCTCTCCCTCCCTCTCATCCTCAGTGTTGCACCTCCCTCACGTTTTGGCCAGGTCTTGGCCACAGTCATAAAGGGTGTCATGATAGGAATGCTGGGATATGCCTGCTACCGTGCTGGAGGTAGCATAGGTAGAGCCCTACTGTCTATACCTACTGTCCAATCATTACTGGAGAATCTGCGGCTGCCCCCTGCTTGACCCTGGTCCTCTTCCTGAACCCCCACATCTCTGACCCTGAAATATGAAAACAATGCATCTACCACCAATGGCCTTAACTACAGGAGGTGGGGCTGGAGGAAAGGGGTTGCCAGCCCCCGCTACACAGTAACAAGGACCTCAGGGGCTTTGAGAGCCTCTCACCTCGTATTGATGTCCCTGTAAACAGCAGGGTCGTACTGCCAAAGAAACCGTGACAGTACTCTTCATTTACTTTCATATTTTGAGCAAAACCTGGATTTTGTAAGGTTTACAAATGCCAATATTACTTTTTACATAGATTAATTTCCCCCACATTCCTTTTAAAGACTTAAACACAGAATTTTTAAGATGACTCATGATTTAGAGGGAGGTACACATTTTTCTTGACATGGGTGAAGGGTTCTATGACAAGCACCGTCTTCAGGCTAGATGAGGTGTTTTCTTCAGTCAACTGCCTTGATATGACTGAGCCATTTTGTGAGAGACACACTTTTCTAATGTCTCCTTATTCCTGGCGCCTACCAAAATTTCTGCTTATTGGCTCATTTCAAGTACAGCACTTTATAAGAGATTAGGTAGTATATTATACATACAGCATGTAAAAGGAAAGAGACACGTGAAAGGTAAATTATAGTATCCAAAGTCAAACCAACTAATACTAAGTGATAAATTACAGAAACATACATAATGTGAGGAGCATGCAGTTTATCCAAGTGGTGCTGATAATGACCCTTGTGTGTCGAACCCCCCTTTAAAATGCAAGGGTCAAAAATGCATGAGCATTATTTGGAAAGTCAACCATTTTTTCCTTAATTCTTGAGAAGTCAACATTTTTTTTTCATATTCATATTCCATCCAGGTCACTAACATGATTGACATAAGGCTGGATTCATTGATTTCCCAAATGCACGGCCCTGCCCACATCAACAGACAAGTGCCTCGTATTGCAGTTCTAAGGGCTTATATTGAATGGAAAAACTCAGAAAAGTCAAAAATTTGTGCAATATGCATCTTACACATACTACCACCAAACGGCTAATGCAAATTCATAAGATTATGTACTTATATTACATTGAGATATTTTGAAAGAATTACCATAATATAGGCTTATATTTATGAATGCTGTTTGCCTAAATATGGACATTGTTTGTGTTCTCTTGGTTTGAATTGAAATGGTACCATGGCCCCTACATTGTAGAATCTCTCATACATTCATCTGAAATCTGACTTGGGATTGGCTTAAATGTGCCTCAGGATGAGCAATGCATTAACTTTGTGAGCATTTGTATATTTGATTGCACCTCCATTATGGGGAACCTTCAAATTGTTGCTTTAAACAACTGTCTCTGTCTCTGAGTAGCAGTTCATACTGGACATAAAATTATGCACCTTGTAAAGAAAGCCATTTATGAAAACCTCAACACGGGAACATTTGACATTCAGAATGGCTACATGCTTTTACATGTACTCTTATGCATCCTTAGCACCTCTGATTGTAAAATGAAATGGGGAAGGGGAGTCATTGGGATGATGCAACATATAATTGGTTGGTTTCTCTCAAACTGAGGAGAGAGCTTGACTGTAAGATTTTCTCAAAGGGATTCTCAGTGATTGAAAATTGTTGTGGACTTGCTTTATCTATATGAAGGAAACTGACAATGGTTAGATGGGTCAGGGTTGGGAGGTAAAAGCCTTACGCTGCTATCACTGCTGCCTTTGACCCTCAGATTGCCTCTGTTGCTGAGGCTTGTTGTCATCAACACTGACCTATGTCCCTAGTACAGTATGTGTGTGAAAACCGATTGGATGATATCCCTGGAACTTTGTCTATAATTTGGTAGGTGTCCCCATTGTGCAACAATTTTTACTGAGTTTATGTGGAAGCAAGGATATAAAACAACATTGATTTTGAATAATGTGTTTATTTCCAGAGCTAGTTCCCAATTCTGAGCTGAAGTAATCATTTGTATGGTACTGTAATCCTCTAGATGTATTTATGGGTGATATTAAGGAATAGCTCAGTTACTATCTTACATTTTAAAACGGGCCAGTGAGTCAATGGGGAACATTAGTGATTGAAGAATTGGGATCTCATAAAGTCTTTAACCCTTAATTACATTAAACCAGTGCAGATAATAATTCATGTACCAATCTTCAACTGGTCAATCTGCAGCATAATGCAGTAAAACATAATGTCTGTTTCCAACTCTTATTTCCAAAAGTGTCATTTTGTTTGATCGTTGTCAAGCGAAAACTGTATGAATGCCTGTGTTTGTCTCCAGCAAATTGTTTTCCTACATTGTTTCATAGTATTGTCATTGTTAACAAACCAAACATTGAAGCCTAAATTCTGTATTGAACCATGCAATGTTAAGTAAAAATAACGTATAATTACCTAAACGGACTTTGTGCCTTTTTTCACCCTGTGTTATGTCAGTGGCAGCACAGATTTCAACTCCATATGCAGACTCACTTTGATAACCAAGCCTGTCTTGAGAGCCAGATCAATTTGGCTGTATATTGTAGTATACGGTCATTACACTGTGTAAGGGTTGACATGAGGATAACACAATTATTAAACTGCGCACTTGGATATCTTACATCATTCACTGAGGTCTCAGTCTGCAGTCTGGCTCAAATGGTTCCGCTTTCAATTTTGTTCCCAGTAGGACTAATAACAATGTGACGCCATCCCATCACAAACATCCGCTGTTGGTTGTGAGATTATGAAAGCATGACTGGAAGTTTTTTTTTGTCCATGCCCAGACATTATGAACCAACAGATGGTCTTGTTTGAATGGCTTATTTAAAACCACGTCTGGCATCGTCGCATATTTTCCGCCCCGGTGCTGTTGTGATCAGACTTGTCTTTGCTGTCGGGATGGACGACATGGGTCTGGCGATGAGCAGTTCCCCTCTGGAGCGACTCCACTTCGACAACGTCGCCCTCAGGAAACTTCCCCTGGATCCGTCGATGGAGCCAGGGGTGCGGATGGTGAAAGGAGCGTGTTTCTCCAGGGTGAAACCGACGCCGCTGACCAAGCCCAGATTCGTGGCTGTGTCAAATGAAGCCCTGGCGCTGCTCGGGCTCAGCGGGGAAGAGGTCCTGGCCGATC
>CABFOQ010028470.1:1613-14152 GCA_900660455.1 Gephyroberyx darwinii | reverse complement strand
TCCAAGGTAATGCCGGGATCCGAGCCGGCCGCCCACTGCTACTGTGGACACCAGTTCGGCAATTTCGCCGGACAGCTGGGCGACGGGGCAGCCTGCTACCTGGGGGAGGTGAAGGCGCCAGTTGGTCAAAGTCCCGAACTGCTGCGGGAAAACCCAAGCGGCCGGTGGGAGATTCAGGTGAAGGGAGCTGGACTGACCCCTTTTTCCAGGTGCGTCTCTTACATATTTCCTCTACCAGTGTGAGCACAGCTCTAGCTCGTCTTACCAAGATGTTGAGTACATTTTGCCCACTTTTTTCCATGCACTCCTCAGGCTTAGGACACGATTTTGAGTCTCACTATTGTATTCTGTCTCTCTCCCCTCCCTAGACAAGCTGATGGCCGCAAGGTCCTGCGCTCCAGTATCAGGGAATTTCTGTGCAGCGAGGCCATCTTTGCCCTGGGTGTACCCACCACCAGAGCAGGCTCACTGGTGACCTCTGACAGCACGGTCATCCGGGATATCTACTACAGCGGACACCCCCGCCATGAGAGATGCTCTGTGGTCCTCCGCATCGCCCCAACCTTCCTCAGGTGAGTGCATGTCGGCCCCCCTGCATCTCTCATGGTACGACGTAAAAGTGGTAGTCATAGCCACACACTTGCTATATCTTTGCTTGTGTGTGTGTGTGTGTGTGTGTGTGTGTGTGGTGTGTGGCACTGAATGAGCAGGTTTGGATCCTTTGAGATCTTTAAGCAGACTGATGAGCTCACAGGCCGGCGGGGTCCCAGCTACGGACGCGATGAGATCAGAGGTCAGATGATGGATTATGTCATTGAGATGTTCTACCCTGAGATCCAGCAGAACCACCCAGACCGGGTAGAGAGGAACGTGGCTTTCTTCAGAGAGGTAAGGATAGCAATAGCTATAAAAAAAATAAATTATTTAATAATAGGCTGAGGTACAAAACAATCTATAGCCTATGGGGGTTGAAGGACTGACCTTTTTGTTGGGAGCCAAGAACACTTGGATCCTCTTATCCTGTTAAGCTGCTGCAGAAGGTTCAGCGACAGCCTGACTACAGTGCATGTGCTGAGTCACTGGGCCCTCTGCTTACTATTAGATTAAGATATTAACAAGGCATTACACTCGAGACAGAGACATTTGACATTCCCACATCTAATCAGTGAGACAGGATATCATCTACCCTCCCTCCTTCTGTCTCATGGTCATGTGTTTTTTTGTTCAAAATGTTTTTTTGGACACACAACTCTCATTCATCTGTAGATAACTGTTTTCTATCCATGTATATAGGTGGTGCTGCGTACAGCTCGACTTGTGGCCCAGTGGCAGTGCGTAGGTTTCTGCCATGGAGTCCTGAACACAGACAACATGAGCATCCTGGGACTCACCCTGGACTACGGTCCATACGGCTTCATGGACAGGTCAGACATTTGGCCTGCACAGTGTTTATGGTCACGCAGTCTGGAATAGGCAGGGGCAGGGTTTTTTTTGTATGTAAAGATACACCCATCATATCAGCCTGAATCACAGGCTGACAATTCTGGGGTCAGGTAAGTACACTCCTCTGCCCACAGGAAGTGACAAATTGAAAATTAAGAGCAAAATCCAAAACTGTCTCCCAAACAGCAGTGAGCCAGCACTCCACCCAGAAAAAGGTGGATTGACCAACAGTAGATCCTTTGCTTCTCTTGGCTCTTGGTATCCTTTGGTATAAAGCAATCATAGAACAGTCAACATGAGCGTGTTTCAGTACAAATATAAGATATGTAGAGCTATATAAAAGTGTGCAAATAAGGAATGTGCAAAGTATATGGAGATGTGCAAAGTCCTGACAAGAGGAGCAATGTAAACACATGACGGAGGTAGTAATACTGACTAGTAAGTCATGCAATCTGCAATTGGTAGTGCAATAAGACAGGAACTAGTGGTGCAAAGGGGGGCAGGGCAGGGGGACAGGGGCCAGGGCAGCGAGTCCATGAAGGGGTGAAGCGATGCTTTCAGTGGTGCAGCGTTAGAAGTTGACCAGAATCTTAGGTGACAGATGGGCCCTCTTCAGCCTCCTCAGGAAGTAGAGGCATTGTTGGGCCTTCTTCACCAGGGAGGAGGTGTTGAGGGACCAGGTGAGGTGGACGCCCAGAAACATGAAGCTGAAGACACACTCCACTCTGCCCCCATTGGTGTAGATGGAGGTGTGTCTGCAGCTTTTAGATGTTCTGAGTTCCTCAATCAGCTCCTTGGTCTTCTTGACAAGCAGCACCATTCACTAGTACACCTAATCTAAACGTGACAGGGTTTGTATGTAATTGCAGTTATGTCACTGAGTTATCAAATAGGCACCTCCCATCATATTACATGATTTCAGGGTATTGAAGTTCAAAAGTTTCAGTCAGTTACTTCTTGCTGCCACTTGGGCCCGCCAACGTGTGACGTTGCCTAGTGCAGTTTTTATTTTTATGAAATGTCTTTTCTTATCTCTCCCAGGTTTGATCCAGATTTCATTTGCAATGCCTCAGACAACTCTGGCCGCTACACCTACCAGGCCCAGCCGGCTATATGCAGGTGGAACCTGGGGAAGCTAGCCGAGGCCCTTGCCCCGGAGCTGCCACCCGACCGGGCTGAGGCTGTTATGAAAGAATACCAGGATCTCTATAATGGCTTCTACCTGGGGAACATGAGGAAGAAGCTGGGCTTGCTGAGGAAGGAGGAGCCTGAGGATGAGATGCTGATCACTGAGCTTCTGCAGACTATGCACAACACAGGTGGGATGAAAGTGGCAGAGCATTTTATATTGCATAACCTGTTGTAGAGGAGGTAACAGAGCAACAGATGACAGGAAAGTTACTCTTTTCCCTCTCTCATCCCAACCATTTCTGTCTCCCCTGCAAGGCGCTGACTTCACCAACACCTTCCGCAGCTTGAGTCAGATCCGCTGTCCGTCTGAGGGAGAAGGTGAGGAGGAGGGAATTGTCAAACAAGCCACTGACCTGCTGCTGGAGCAGTGTGCCGCCATCGATGAGCTCAAGGCTGCCAACAAACCTACTATGGATCCACGGTGAGGAAGTCATGTTATGCCTGACTTCAGTATCATACAGAACAGTGTTTCACATGCACTGTTAACATTTGGGTGACCAGATAAATTACTAGCAAGCAAAGTCATTTTTTGCCAACTTTATTTTGTTCAACCCCCCCACAGCGCCCAAGTAAACTGACAACCTTTGGGGAATACTGCAGAACCTAGTTGACTTTCAGTGACACTTGTACTGTGCTTGTACTGGCAAAATCAGTGTGATAGACGCATCTAACGTTATGTTTTTCTTTTGTTCATCTCGTTTGATCTTCATTTTCCTCATGCCCCGTACCTACAGTCAAAACCTAAAGGCTTTGAATTGAATTGGCAACCTACGTTTTGTTCCTCTCCTGCCAGATATTTATTAAAGGATTATTTAAATTGAATTACGTTGATCTGTTTTCAAACGATTCCCTTTTCTCCCTCCCCTTGGCAGTGAGCTGGCGATGCTGCTGTCTATGGCCCAGAGCAACCCGTTACTATTCCAGATGGTCTCAGACAGGGGCACAATCGCCAGGCAGTTAGAGAAGCTCAGCAAACTGAAAGACCTGACGGAGATCAGCCAGGAAGAGCTGAGGACCAAACAGGCTGACGAGTGGACCCACTGGATCACCCGCTACAGGTAGAGGGATGAAGACTGAGGCAGGCAAGAAAGAGAGCCAGTGATGAAGACCAAGCTGGTGTAGAAATAGACCCAGGAAGGAGATGGGGAGGGTGGAAATGCAATTGACGTGTAAAACAAGAGTAGAGGGAGTGGAGGACAGACAAACAGAATTAGGTCTGGAGGGGGGAGGGAAAGATGTAGGGTGGAGGAAGATGGGGGGGATGAGTGATATAGGGGCAGACAGAGGGAGGAGGAAATGGGGGTGTGGACTCTGGCATTGTTGCATTACTGCAGTGACTGATGGACTCTGTGTTATCATTGCTACAGGAAGCGTCTGGCTCGGGAGTTGGAAAGCCAGAGTGACGTCCAGGCAGTGCAAGAGGAGAGGGTGAAGGTCATGGACAGCACCAACCCACGTGTGGTGCTCAGGAACTACATTGCCCAGAATGCAATAGACGCTGCTGAGAAAGGAGACTTCTCTGAGGTCAGGGTCTGATCCACTGTAATGTGAATACTTACTAGAAGATAATATGGATATTTGTCATATTTGGATGTCAATAGCTGTAAATGTGTTGGTTTAAGCTGCTTTGCATCTGAGTTAGAAAATGAAATGACAGCACAAGCATTTGGTGGTGTATCAGAAAATAATGTTTCAATGGTAGGAAGTTCACAATTATCAGAATAGCGAGCCATATCTCAGCTATCAAGTGTTAACAGCTCAGAATGCACTTCCTCATTTAGGTTCAGCATGATCCCCTTTCGCTTTGTCCAACTTCACTTTCAGGGTTTTTAACCTGTTCTCTCTTCCTCTCTCCGTGCGGTAGGTCCAGCGGGTCCTCAAGGTTCTGGAGAAGCCGTTCTCCTCCCAGTCAGGTCTGGAGCATCCTGCATGGGTGGGCCAAGGTGGCAAAACAGAGCAGGGAGAGGGAGAGGAGGAACCGCAAGAGGCGGTGTCAACATCAGCTGCCAAAACTCCCGTTCCCTACGACAGCAAGCCCCCAGCTTGGGCTGGTGAAATCTGTGTCACTTGATCTTCATAATAACTTCCTTGACAGTTATCTAAGCCTGACTAAAATGATAGAGAGTTTATTTTATGTGCACCTTTGTATGCCCCTCCCCCCCTGTTCCAGTCACTGTACAACTCTCTCTATTGCTTTGGCAGGCGGCGTCATGGAAGGTAGCATGAGCCAAGACACTCCAAAGGCGACCTAGTCTATACACTAGCTAAGCAGAGAGGGAATGAGTTGAGTTTTGGGGAAAAAAAAAAATCGAAATATGGAAACTGCCATGCTTGATGTGTTAACTTGATAACTTCCCTCTGTGCTTTGTGATTGGCTGGTAATTAATGACGACTCAGACAACCAGTCCTACAGCGACCTGTCTGAGTCTGACAAACTACGGGGTGTCGTCTCGACATTTACCAAATAATATGATGTTTGTGAGAGTGAGTAGATGAATGAATGAATGAAAATGTTATTTGTCATGTGTGAGAGTGAAAGGGAGTCATTGCACTTGGTTGACTAAGCCGCACTAGATTTAACACGCACAATATACACACATAATAGAATATATTTTCCATTTGTCATTGTCATAGCAGCATTTACGTGAACACTGAACCACACAACAACGTGTTTTACAGTTTATGTCATCTCATATAATTGAGTACATATTCAGGAAGCATTGAATCTGCCATTGCGAACTGGAGTCAAGTCAACAAAAAATGGGAACCTGTATATTTGACTTTTTGTGCAAACAAAAGTGCAAACTATTACTGGGTTGGGGGAAATGATTTTACAGAATATGTTGGAAAAGTGATGCTATCAATCATGCTTCAGTTATTACTTTGTCTGGGCTGTGGTGAGTGCTCACACAGCCAATACACCATGTCCTGTTTCCACTCCATTTGAATCATATCAATCAATGAGGGGGTTCTTGGTGGGATCAGAGGTGATCTCTTGCTTTGACAAATGAGTGCAGAGTGATTGACATGAAATGAAATTATAGTTTGTTTTATTTTTGCTTAACAGATGACATATACAACTGAGAGCTTCCTTAATTATAACTGTAACCTTTCCAAATAAATGAAACAGTCAGTAAATATATCCTCTACACTGTGTGTCTTTATTTTCATTATGTGCTTAGTGCATGCTTACCATAGCTGTCATTTTAGGAAGAAGACTGTTCAACATGTCTGTGTCATACCATTACTTGTGATGGACTGATGTTGCCACTCAGTTTTTGATGGTACATCGCTGCACCCTCACATAGAAGAATCGTGAAAATGTTCCCACTTGTAGAAATGGTCTTCAGTTTGTCTTCCCTTCAGTATGTTGGCTGAGTTTGTACAGATTTTAGTTCACTGTTGCTCTGGCACTCAAATACAGTGTCGTGTTTCTCTGACCACATAGCTGTGTGTGGAATGTCTACGCCCCTGGGTGTCAGTAATGCAGGTCCCAGCAAGCCCCGAGCATATTTTACCCCTCACCTGGGTAAAGACATACATGCAAAATGTGTCAGTTGCAGACTAACTGGAACTAACCCTAACCCTAGGAATACACAGTAGTTTGCTGTCCATTAGACCAAGGCTTATGTCAGGCTTGGTGCGCACCTAACAACGCATTTATAGGTCGTCTCGTCAACCCTGTCTTGAGTTTCTCGCAATTCAGCCTCATTCTCAACATTACAGGCCTACAGCACGACTCGGGAGTGGCTTTTGGTGACCTCAGGGTGCGCCCTGCGCTGTAGACGCGCTGCGCAATTACCGAGAGCGAACACATAGGTGGGATGTGGGACAATGGGTGTGTAGGGCGGAACAGACACGAAATTACCAAAGGTCAAAACACTAGACTACTTATTTAGTTTTAAATAAGATGTCTAGTCGAGTCAGACTCGGCTATTACCGCCAAGATGTCAACAAAACATCATGGGAAGTACCGGAGCGGTACCGGGATCTGAAGCAGGTGGGGACGGGGGCTTACGGGACTGTGTGGTAAGTGAAATCAGCGAAATGGGGGCAAGCAAAGGGCGAAGCAATAACACTTTTATCTCCCTACTGGCTTAAAGGGCACGCGGAAACAAAGAAAGCGACCAGCCAGATGGTGCCACCGGTGGACGGGCTGCTGCACTGTGCCATATTGAAACAAAAGAAAAAGTAGCTTGCGCTCCGCTGAACACATGCTGCTTCACTTCCTTGTATGATGAGGACTGCTATACGTTCGCTGTACATTGGCCACAGTCAATTTGGCGCACACACACACACACACACACACACACACATATATATATATATATATCCCTGTAGTTATCTCAAAGATCATTAAAAAGCAGCTTGTGGTGAACGCATGGAGATTGCTTAGTGAAATGATTCGTAAGATGCGCTCATGTAACTTTAAGTGACATACATATTGTCACCACTGGACAGCAGTGTTGTAAAACCTAATGGTCTACAGTTGCACTCCAGCAGCCCCGCGGCCACGCATGTTACCTTTGTGCGTCTCGCAGCACGAGGTCCCTATTGTTGTTACCAATGATTAACCCTGTGGGCGGGTCCTGGACTGCGTTGACTGGCTGAATGCGTTTTAGTAACACATGATCAGCTCTTAATTGTGGCCAAGCTGGAGATGGAGCAGACATCTGAGGGAAAGAGTGGTGGACAGCTGGACATATAGGCTCAGGCTTACCTTACATACCCGGATACCCAGACAGACACCCCCAGTTATAGACTAAGAAGGACCCACATCAGAGGAAAGGAGACATAAATCATTGTTTCACTGCTCACATAGTGGGGTTAAGCTCTACACTGACTCATGAAGTGATTGATTATTGGTTCCTCAGCTTGTATAGATGAGCTAAGGAATATTTATCATGTATGTCTTACACCCTCTCATGTATTCCTACCTCCAGCTCAGCGGTGGACTCAAGAATCGGATCCAAAGTGGCAATCAAGAAGCTTCACAGGCCTTTCCAGTCAGAGCTCTTCGCCAAGAGGGCCTACAGAGAGCTGAGGCTTCTCAAACACATGAAACATGAAAATGTGAGACTTGGGCATTGAGCATACCATAATCACATAGTTCAGGGGTTCAGGCATTTGGGACTGCAGCCAGTGCTGCAGTTATGCTGTTGTTTTTAGACTAGTGGAGTCATAGTTTTACACTGCTGACTGGATAGAGTCTAGATAACGGAGTATTCAAGCAGTCTTTATTTCCCAATGAATAAGCAAAATGAAAGAATATTTGTGAGCTATGTGGTAACAATGAGCCATGGGATACAAAAATGTCTCTTTCTTTCTATGAGTACAGTAATCTCAGTGAAGTCTTTATGTGAGGCTCCTGCATCATATATCATTTATTTCTCTGTGATGCAGGTGATCGGCCTATTAGATGTGTTCACTGCTGACCTCTCTCTGGACAGATTCCATGATTTGTAAGTACAGGTTATGTTTCTGGAACATGCACAAACATCAGGGTTGTATTCCCGTCTACACTGAACAATGTACTGTATGTCTATATGTACACAACTCTTGTCAAAGTTGTATCAAAGTTGGAACCAGATGGAAAGTATATTAATCCTAATGTTTTTTTCGTCCAGTTATCTGGTGATGCCCTACATGGGGACAGATCTAGGGAAGCTGATGAAGCTACAGAGGCTCTCAGAGGACAAAATTCAGTATCTGGTTTATCAGATGCTCAAAGGGCTCAAGGTGGGGAACTCTACTTTCAGCATATGGTGTTCACTAACTCACATAATATAGAGGAATTATTCTTTTGTTGATTGAATCCCTGCTCTATTGTTTTACTACAGTATATTCATTCTGCTGGTATAATTCACAGGGTAAGTAAGCTTTGTTGTTTATTCATCATCTAGGTAGTTTGTGTTTCCTATAGGAAGTTACACCTTCCCCATTTTACCACACTGTTATGACTAGAACGTAGACTCAGACTAGACTCATGATTTTAGTGACTCATTTCTTATCAATTCTTTGCAGGACCTCAAACCAGGAAATCTTGCCATCAACCAAGATTGTGAGCTCAAGGTACAGTGAGTGCAACACTGGCAGCACACACCTAGTGATCCGATAACCAAGATAAACGTGTCTGTGGCATTGGCATATTTAAGCTGTGGTGTTACAGTCTAAAAATAGACAACCTGTAACTAGTGAAGCAGTTTCTTGTGCACCGGTCTTTCCAGAGTTTCATTACTACTACTGTAATTATCAGGGGGTGTTGAGGCTTGCACGTGAACGCGTAAACAAGGGTGTCTCTTACAGTACTCCCGTATTACCAGACCTGCCTTTGACCCAGAAGGGAGATTGTGTTGCATCTGAGTCCCCTTTGTTTCCTGTCATTATGTCAGATTCTGGACTTCGGGTTGGCGCGGCAGGCAGACAGTGAGATGACAGGGTACGTGGTGACTCGCTGGTACCGAGCCCCGGAGATCATCCTGAGTTGGATGCACTACACTCAGACTGGTAAGGGACCTGGTCAGATCCTGCTTTGATTCAACCCTCGGTGAGCTTTTTAAAATCAGCAGGTTTGAAGGGGGTGCAACAATCCAGTTTCAAAGCATTTGTGAAGTGAAGGTGTAAAAGTTAGGATCAGTGGAATCAGATGTGAATGGCGAGGATTAGCCACTAGATGGTGCTCTGCTGTCACCTTACCTGATGTGGCAGGTGCTACTGTTTTGGGAATTTGAGCAATATGCTGACCAATGAGTTATAGCATCCCGTTAAGTTGCTGTAAATTCATTAAGATTGTATGCTAAAGTCTGAAATGTCTGTTCTGCTTGTCCACAATGTTTTCTGTCTCATCACCAGTGGACATTTGGTCTGTGGGCTGCATCATGGCAGAGATGCTACAGGGGAAACCTCTCTTTAAAGGCAACGACCGTATCCTTTCAGCAGCCTGACCCTCTTCCACTTCCATTTCTCTCTTTTAGTCTATTTGAAATGAAATCTTGCCGTAATTAGGAAAATATTGACTTTAGGTGACTCTTATATAACCGTTGAACCTTGACCCCTGGTCCTCAGACCTAGACCAGTTGACTGAGATCATGAAGATCACAGGAACACCCACTCAGGAATTTATCTCAAAACTACAATCTGAGGATGTAAGTTCAGAACATGAACAGACATGAACATGTTCACGCACACACACACACACACACACACACACACACACACACACACTATTATGAACGTAATGATTTGTTCCAGATGAAATGGGTTGATTTCTTCTCTCAGGCCAAAAGCTACATCAAAAGTCTTCCAAAGGTGGAAAAGAAAGACCTTCAGGAGGTGTTTTCAAAAGTTAAGCCACAGGGTAGGACATTGTCAGCCTTTTGATTTGGTTTATTTTCAAAGAGCTTCAAGCGCTCGCCTAGTCAAAATCCCATTCGATTTCCTGTTTCCACTCTTTTCTTCACTAATTCCCCCTCCCCTATTCCCGCAGCTGTGTCTCTGCTGGAGCGCATGTTATTGCTGGATCCGGAGAGCAGGGTAACCGCTACAGAGGCGCTCTCGCTGCCTTACTTGTCAGATTTCAGAGAACCAGAGGAGGAGACAGAAGCACAGCTATATGACCACTCGCTAGATAACACAGACCTGCCCTTGGACCAGTGGAAACGTAAGGATGGAGGGGTGGGCGGAGGGAGGGGAAGAGCTGACAACGGCAGGACTATTGGGGCAAGGGTGGGCAACTGTAAGGATCGGATATCAGAAAGATGGCGGGCCCAGGGGGAAGGGGAGGAGGAAATGAGCTTTTGTGTTTGGTGGATCAGTGGTCATCAACGCTCCCTTTCAAGTCCATTTTTTTCTTCCTTCTCCCTCTCCGCTTCATTCTCTAGGTCACACCTTCACAGAGATCCTGTCCTTTAAGCCTGCTGTGGTGCAGCCCAGGGAAACCTCACTGTGAAACACAGAGGGCTGGTTGTGGAGAAGTGGATTAAGCCTGGCCCTTGACTGACATGATGTTTTTTCTGTAGATCTCAATTTAGAAATCAGTCTATTCTATCACTAGGCTTAATGAATGTCTGTGAAACCAGTCCCAGATTTTCTGACAAGACCAAGCTGCTGTCTTTTAGATCTCCCAACCATTTCTATCTGTGTGTGGGTTTGTCTTTTTTCCCATAAGGTTTGAGCTGTAATATCAATTGTCCGTAGGTTTTCTGCCGTTTCCGGTTCAGTAGCTTGCTTCTTGAATCTGGCAGTAGTCATTTTCAACACTTCTTGCTGTGTTGAGGATACCTCAGATACAAAAGGTAAATAATATTACTCAAGTAACAAATAAGTGACAAAGTAATAGAAGCGTTATGTTTAAAGATGGGTTGTATTACTGTAGTTACTGTTTCAAGTAATGTATGGTTATTTCAGAATTCGAGTGTTATGTACATGTTGGTTACCAAATATATGCCATCACTCCACTTCTATTTGTTATAAAGCATCAAAAGATGGCAGTAATGTCACTCAATTTAATGATTGTGAAAATAAATCATTTGGGGGAAAGAGAGAAATATTTTAGTCAAAAGGATCCTAAATTCATTTTTAACCAACATGCCATTTTAGCAGGTTTTAAAAGTAATGCAACTAGGAATAACTTAGGAATTACTCTCCAAATAAAAGTAATACTGTATTATAATGCATTACATTCACTGACAGGTAATGTACATGTGTAATATTACTACTAGAATTACTGGGATTGGTGTGTCCTTGTGAGTGAGTGTGTGTAGTCTGTCTCTTGTGACCTGTACACATCTGTTGTAACCTTGTCATTCCTCCCAAAGGCCTTAATGATAACGATGAAAGAACAACACCAATGAACCTTAGAGCACATAAAACCACTCCCAGTGAGGCACGCACAAACGTTCACATTTTGATTCCATGCCAAAATGCTATGAATCTGATTCTGTTGGGGTTTTTTGAAAGAGAAAGTTGCACAAAGCAGTTTTTGTTTGCTTTGTGAACAAGTGAAATAATGTTTCTCACACCAGATGTGCTTTTTTAATATTAAAGATTTGTGAAAACAATGTACAACTATGAGTAAGCATATGATTTCTTTATTGTTCTCCCAACCAAACTGATTCAATTTTTATACAAACCATGGATAGTGGTTCACTGTGTAATTTAGGAAAATTTTGGTGTGACTTACCTTTTACTTTTTGTGCATATATGAAGTAACACTAGGTGGCAGCACATAAACAAACCATGGCACAGTTTGCTCAGTGTTCTTGTTCTCCTTTGGGACGTTTAAACTGACAGAGATGCACTGGAGTAATGGCTGTTGCATTTCTGTTATCACTGACAACCTTATTTCTTAATATGATTGATGAGCAAATATTTAGACATTCTTAGAGAAAGCCTGTTTTCTTCCATACATTCTCCATTTACGGGTGTAGAATTTAACAAGCTTGTCTTGAGTGACCTCCAGAACCTTGACGTCCAAGGCCGACTCCCCAGAGGATGTGCTTCCTCCCTGGGCCTGAGCTCCTCCAAACCCTGGGTGCATGTTGTGTCCTCCCTTTCCCCTCCCCTGGGGTGCTTCTGTATAGTTCACTCAGAAGTCACAGAGTTCTGTTCCCGCTGCAGACAGGAAAACAGAGGGGAAAGCACATTTTTCACCCCTCCTCTGGAATACGCAGCAGCACATGGATGGACTCCCTCCCTCTTGTTTGTTAACCCCGTGGTTTATTTTGAGAACATGTTGAATTCAAACAGCATATTTCATAACATACATATACACAAACAGTGCACATGCCTGCAACCGTATACACAGATACGCATGGCATGCACAGTTGGATGCTCCACAAACACACACACACACACACACACACCAGATATCCGTCCTTTAACTTTACCCAAACAACAAGAAGGAA